>PVJL010006899.1:0-85200 GCA_004026885.1 Lyroderma lyra | reverse complement strand
GGGGGGAAGCTAAATATAAGGTGATGGAAAGAGAAGTCACATTAGGTGGTGAACTTATTATACATCAAGTTGACAATGCACTGTAGAATTGTATGCCTGAAACCTATGTAATCCTTGCTAACAGATGTCACCCCAATAAGTCTAACAATAAAAATGAATTAAAAAAAAATAATTTGGAAGGACAAATTTTCTCTTTTTCCTGGATTGGGCAGCCCCATGATTTGTATTCTTCCTCTGTCACCATAAAAAGCTATTCGGTCAGTAATTAAAATGTCCAGACCTATGTAATGGTGAAAACATCTTCCCTTATTCCAGCTTGTTTGGTGGAGACAAGGAAGCATCAAAGTCAATTAAGGGCACATGACAGGTTTCTTTCTATTTTCATCTTGACATTTAACTCTTTTCTTCCATCATATAAAGATTCTAAACAGCCCTGTCCCCCTTTCCCAGGATGAAGCAGTAGTTAGAAGAAGAAATAAAAAAGGTGTAAGAAAGTTCTTAAGTTACTTCTTTTTTTGAGCTGATGGTGAGTTTTCTTGGCCTGGGAATTTAAATACAGTCCTGTGCTTCATACAAAGTGGTGGTCCAATAAGACGATTACAGAGCTGAAAAATTCCTGTCTCCTAGTGACACTGTAGATTTTGTAAAGTCATTGTGCTGGTTGGAAGGTCCTACGGTCATGGCTATGGTTTTATGTCTATCTCAGGCTGCCCTTGTAACGTTATTAGATAGAAATTCCTAGGGGCACTCACTTGGGCCCTTGTGAGGTTCCTACAGACATCTATTTCCCTTTTTTAAACCCGTGTTACAACTGGACAGACCCTTCTGGTTGTCATTACAGTTGCAAGGCAACCTTTAGTGATAACCATTAGAAAACTTTGAAGAAAAAATTTATTACTTATAGGCCCTGGAGCTTACAAAATAGGACAGGGAGCACACAGCAAGGAGGCCACAAGTAAGACAGTACATGTATGTGGGACTGAGGTTCTGCTTATATTGGGGTTCAGGGTGGGGGCCTAGGGAGTTGTAGGCTCTTTATTGGGGAATTTAAAACATAAGAGCAAAAATTTAAAACATGGAAGAAAAAATAAGTACCTAAATGGTCAGTTATGGAAACCAACCAAGATCAAAACAAAGGAGGTTGGTATTGCTTTTTCAGGATAGCCTCTTTGAAGTGGATGCCTCGACAATCAGAGCTTAAGTCAGTCACTTGCATTATATAAACAAAAGACACTTGTAAGGGCTTCTGCTACAATTACTCACATGTTTGTGGTGATGCTGGTGTAAACAAATGTACTGCACTGCCTGCCAGTCTTATAAAAGCGCAGCACTTACAATTACAGCAGTAGGCTGTGCCAGCTAACCTAGGTGTGTAGTAGGCTATGCCATCTAGGTTTGTGTAAGTGTACTCTGTCATGTTCCCACGAGGATAGGGTCTAAGAATGCCTTTCCCATAAAACATATTCCAGTTGTTATAAGGTACTCATGATTGTGCTCTCTTGAGAGCTGCTGTGGGTTCTTTGGATTCCCTTCAACAGCACCAATGCCACCGCCATTGCTGAACATTTCTCCTCTGTAGTTGCACTGATAATGATGCTTATTCTGTTACCCATGGTTTATTCCTCCTGTAGCCCCAGTTATCTGTTGATATAGTCTGTTCTGCTAAAAAAAAGTTTCCGCAACACATACTTAAATGAAATATATGATTAATAAACAGTGGAAAGATATTAAGATAATGCAGAAGTCTCAGGGGATCATATGGGATTTGGTTTTCTAGCATGCTAATATTTTGGACCACTAGTACCTGCAGTTGAATGAAAAGTACACAAATAAAACTAACCACAGCAAGCTACAGAAATATGCAATCCTGCATGTGACAACCAATCATTTCACATTTTCCCTCCTGGCCCTTATACTTTTCCCACAGAGTTCTTACTGCATTAGTGTCTCTACTCTGTTCATTTTACCCTTTTCTCCATATCTTAGCAGGCCCAACCTTTCCTTTGTTCCCTTCCATTGAGCTACCTTTTTTTAAAGATAAAAATACTTCATTCACTTTAGTAAGTATTTATTCAGTATTTAACATGTCTTTTGATATGTTAGAATTATTTGGCTTTTTTAGAATTGTGTGGTGTGAAGGGTAGGTTTTCTTTTATGATAAGGTTACAAAGATGTCCAGGTTTTGAGTAGTCTGCCCCTAACAATATTATCCCATAAGCTCAGGTGATTTTTGCAGATGTTTCAGCATCATGTATATTATTATTTGAAAATGCCTCTATTGTGACTTCTGTCTTATGAGACTTACTTCACCTTTCAGGTGACCCTTTTGGATAGGACCCAAAATGAATTCATGTTGATTCTCTTCCATCCTATATCACATCCACAAGAATAGCGATGGCTTTCTTTTTTTTCCAAAAAACTTAGGGAGAAATTTGGGAAGTATGAATAGTCATAGATTTAGAAGTCTTTCTTTTTTCCTTTGCCACCAAAGTGTCCAGTAACCCCGCATCTTGCCTGTAATCTTCCAGGTAGACAAAGTCCATTATATTTTCCAATGGGGACACACATTAACTATTAGTGTCCTTAAAAACCTCTTTCTATTTTTACTGGATGTTGGCAGATAGTCCAACTGGTGCATCGTCCTTGGGGGTATATGTTTCCAAGCCAGTTCTCTGCAAAGAAACTTCTGTAAGCTGGCTTCCTTTCACTCTCGGTTCGCCTGACTCTATTACAGTCTTTCATTCTTGGCCATGTACTTTCTCACCTCTAGACCGCTTTGCAAAGTGCTGGTTATTGTATATTCTGGAGCTGTCATTTCAGGTCCCTGGTGCATCTATCTTTATGTATAGTTGCACATATCTATAAGTATTTTGAACCATATTGCAGAATGAGATGGTAAATGAATGCATTTTATTTAACTCCAGAAACATGTAAAGCCTGTAGTTTGCTCCATTTTAGGATTGCTTGTATTTTTAAAATACAGAGTGGTTTAATTTAAATAGTCAGACTTTCAATTTATTTGAGAAAGTGGTATTGCTCTGAAAACAAAAGAGATACCTTAAATGGCTCCGTGAGTTATGCACAAGTGGCACGTTATCATAGACAGGCTGTAAAAAGATGCCTCCCAGCCTTCAGCATCTACGTGCTTCTTGATCAGTTGGGTCAGAATAAATGTTGTTGGTAATCATGAATTAACTTTGTAATATTTACCATGCGGTGGTTGTTTCACATTTTTCTTCTGGCTGGAGTCAACTTCTCCTGGAATCCATAGCTTCACTTCATCCTCGGTTTCTGGAGGAGCAAATGCTGAAAAGCACCATCAACTACAGCACATGAAACCTGTGTGGGGTCTGAAATAAGTGTGACACCAGGAGACAGAAACACTGGACCTGAGTTAAAGCTTATTTATTCATTACAAAAGATAGTATTTTTTTAAAAGATAAAATAATTATGCATACAGATATAAAATGAACACATATCAATGTATTTGACTCATTAAGTAATGAGGAAACCAGTGGTTCACAAGATAACTCAAGGAGCCCCACATTTACAGTCAAATAAGGAATGCTGAAACAAATAGACAAATGGATGCAAATTGGCAAAATTCTTGAGAATCTATAGGGCCATAATCAATTACCTTCCACCAGATAAAATTTGCATTTTTATGGATAGGAAGTAATTACATTAGTATCAGTGTATAACTTAAGATACCTTCAATCTGTACAGAATAGTGACATAGCCTAGTCAGAGACAAGCAAAGATAAAGATAATCTTCATCTTTGATGAATGAGCTACCCAGGACAAGCACTAAATTTTAAAGCCTTCAACAATTTTTTCTTTGGAAAGTATATTCTAGATCCTTGTTAGGCACCACTTCATGTAGTAGTTGGTTGGAAAGCTAACTGCTTTCTCTCCTACATTTGCATTATTAGTCAAAGCTTCATAGTAAATCACGATCTCCATAGAGGATCTTCTGAACTGGCTGCACAGCTTGCTTTGTGTGCATAGCTGGGTTCTGATTTTCTTCTTGTGGGGCCCTCATTAAGGTAAGAGTTCTTGGGGGCCAGTGACTGTGCTTTATATGCATCACCTGACCTAATCCCTGGTTCACACTATGGGCTTAGCTAATGTCAAATGAAGGCATAACTGTCTTGAGAGGCAATTATCCTAAGATTACTCTTTTAACTTAAAAGGATAATTTCTTTCTTTCTCCCTAGAAAAATTTAGTTATTCAGATGTGCCTACTAAGAAAGGGACCTCATGACATATTATACTTATTTCTATGACAAGTAACTGTTCAGTTCATTTTTTTATTTTCATGAACATTTTTGTTTAGGAATACATTATTTAGAGAAAATTGTGTATACTTTCAGTTATTTCTAGATTCAAAGTATTCTTTGTCTTTACCTGGAAGAATTTGGCATTTAAGCTCCAAGGAGAGGCTTTGGTTATAAGCGAATATGTTTTGTGCACTCTTGTGCCAGTAATGTTTTCAAACTAAATTAATTTTTAAACAGAAGACTTCTGCAACCATGACACTGTTATTAAAATCCTTTTTTGGCACGACATCCAGCTTTCTTTAGTCATTGTTGATGTTTTTATTTTTAGAATGCTGTATTGTATATTAGTAACTTCTCAAAATTAACATTTAATCCAAAGTATATTATAAAATAAAATACAAATGCATTAACATTACATAAGCTTGAAGTTAGTAGGATCTTAAACTTTTATTTAGCATGTAGGAACAGGGCAGAATTTTTTTTTCCTGGAAACAATAAAATGGGAAAAGTGTATGCAAAGGCAAATAGATTTGCACACTACAATATTTGGAGCCAATGGCTAAATTGTAATTTTAAAAATGTAATATCCATACATTTACATAGTCAAAATAAATTGAATATCTTAGGAAATGGTATTTATATTATTTTCATACATAATTATAATTTGATTTAGAAATGTTAAGGTTTTGAAAGGAAGCAAAGTATCAGAACTGTTGCTGTGAGTTACATTGAAATGATTTCTCATTTAAACTCTCTCCCTCTTGTTTTTGGTGTTAGAGTAATAAGTAATATTTGGCTTTTAAAAAGCAATAATAACATTTAATTGTAGATGGTAAGTCCTTTCAATAGTAGTCAGGTTGTCAGGGACATTCACTGCTACTACTTTGAATTAATTTGACTCTTTCAGCCTCTAAATGGATTCATTCCCTTTTGGGAAGAATAGAACCTCTAATCTAAATACGCTCCTTTCCGAGAAATATTGCTGAGCAGTTCAGTTCAGGTCAGTTCATTAAGTATCTCTTGACCATCTATCATGTGTCAGACATCAGTTTTAATTACGGGGGTACAAAAATGAATGTCACTTTCAGACTGATGGAGGAGATAAACAAAAATATAATTTCTTGTTCAAGGGTATCAGAGGTGAAGGAATTACTTAAAATTCCCATAAATTCAAGGAATACTTCATGGACTATATGAGCTCTTGGCATGAGAGTTGAACAATAAAACAAGGTAACATGGTGGAAAGATGTACATATGTATGTGTGTGTACTTCCTAGTTTTTCCTAATTACAAAAGTTCAGTGGTTACGTTGGGTGTGGCAAGCAGATATGGTTGGTGAGATGGAAGTGATGTGTTTCCAGCAAAAATTAAGAACCCCTCTTATGTATTCTGACTAAACTAAATTAATTTATTTTAAATTTAGAGCAGAGTTCTTGAAAATGAAATATAAACTAGTCATAAAGAAGGCATGTGGGAGAAAAAAAGCTTAGTCAAGTCAACACAGAAGTATAAAAAATATTTGGTGTTGGAAAAATGGTTAGAAATTTGGGTGGTGTTTTTAAAGTTTATTGTGTACAGAAAGGAATTGACAAGATAGTAGGCTGGAAACATACCTGGAACCTTCAACACACACACACACACACACACGCACACACACACACACACGCGCACACACACGCACACATGCACATGCACACACATGCACACATGCACACACGCACACTGCACATGTATATTTACATATAATTTTTACAATCACTTTTTATTTTAGCACAGTTTTACCTTTACAGTATTACTGTGAAGAGAGTTTCCTTATACTCCATGTTCAATCTCCCCTCTTACTAACATTACATTAGTGCAGTGCCTTTGTTAAATTAATGAACCAACTTAATAAATCACTAACTAAAATCCATTCTTCATTCAGATTTCCTTGGTTTCTACCTCATGCCCTTTTCTCTTCCAGGATTCCATTCAGAATACAACCCTACACTGAGTCACCATGTCTCCTGAGGCTCCCCTTGGCTCTGAGAGTTTCTCAGGCTTGTCTTATGTTTAATGACTGACAATTTTGAGGAACACTAGCAAGGCATTTTGTAGTAGGTACCTCAATTTGTTTAATGTTTTCTCATGATTAGATGGGGCAATGCCTTTAGGAGAAAAAATACCAAATGGTCTTCCTTACCACTTGGCAACAAAACCACATATTAGCAATATAACATAACACTGTTGGTGTTAACCATGGTCATCTGACCTGAGGTGGGGTTTGTCCAGTTTCTAAACTGTAAATGTGTCCTTTTTGTTCTCCCTCTTGACACTGCACCCTTTGGAAGGAGGTCACTATGCGCTGTCTGCAGTTAAGAAGTTGTGTTGTGCTGTACCTCCTGGAGAAGTTCTATCTACGTGGTATTTGGAGTTCCTCTGCATGGGATTTTGTTGATTCACTCCCATTTATTTATATAATATAAGCATTTATTCTAATCTGCATAGATATTTGGGGATTTTCTTTATTCCTTGGGTTATATTCCCATACTTCCTTATTTATTTTGTTGTTCAAATTATTCCAGTTTTGGCTATCAGGAGCTCCTTCAATTGTCTCCTGTGTTTTGTAATACCCCAGCAATGTGGTGTTTATTTACTTTTGATCACTTTCTTTCTGGCACTACAGATACTACAGGTTCATTTTGTACATTTTCTTCCCTAGTCCTAGAATCCACCATTCCTTCCAAGAGACCTGATTCCTTTTATTGGATAAATTAGAAACTAAGATCTGGGCACTGGGTATGCTCATTGCTATTGGGGTATGTTTCCTTCTAGGCCCTCTCAGCTGACAGAAAAAAAGAAAATATATGTATGCATATTAACCTGAGTATATATTCATGTCCATAAATATTTCTGTATGTAACCATCTGTATCTATATTGAACTAAACATGAATTCTTACTGATGTCTCCAATTATAATCTGTTACCATGTGGATCGTTTTAGCCTCCTATTCTTGCTGATCTGTAAACTTATACCCCAACACCCAGAAACGTGGGACTCACCATCTACCATCCACTTAGTTAATTGTTCAATTGCAGTAAGCATGTATAGTGTTTCAATTGTTAACTCATACCTCTACAGGGCAAGGGAAACTTTTCCAACTAATTTATACTTTAAATTCCCAGTCTGATAATTGTAACATCTGTGTATCATAACTGAATCTGGCTTTGATCTTTCTTTGTCCCTTCATACTGTGTTTTTACTTGCTTTTTGGAATAATGTGTGTGTGTGTGTGTGTGTGTGTGTGTGTGTGTGTGTGTGTGTAATTATTGCAAGTCAGATGTGTTATTGGGTAATAGATAGTGGGCTAAGTAGGCCTCAAGCTTGAGGAGTTATATTAATAAGTTTAGGAGTTCTGCTTTGTTTAATGTTTGCTGTAATATAAATGCTAGAGACTTCAAATTTCTCTTGTGTCCTTGTTTTTGTCTCTCCTCTTGATTTTGGTCTTCTCTAAATACCCCTTATCAGAGAGAGCCTATGTTCTTTCAGCTATAATGGACTGTTCTACTTGAGCGGTTGCAGGTTTTGGGTAAGGGGGACGTTTCTATAATCTTCTCTGTCCCCATCTCCTCACCAATTGAGACAGGAAGGTTAGATGAGGATATAGAGAGAGGAATGTCCTTTCCCCAAACTCCTGGGCCAAATCTCTGGTAAAGTCTTCCTTAAAGAGTCAGCCTTTGTATGTAGAAGGTTCTGGGTGCATTTTACAATAAATACTCTTTTTTTTCTCATTTTTATTTTTCAATGACATTTGCCATACAATATTATATGTACAGCATAGTGATGAGACATTTATATAACTTACAAAATCCTCATTCCAACACATCTGGTTCCCATCTGACCCCATATGTAGTTACTACAATGTTAGTGACTATATGCCCTATGCTGCATTTCACAGCCCTATGACTATTTGTGATCCCTTTGTCACCCACCCCTCCCACCCTCCTCCATCACACCAACAAATCTAGTGCACATGTGATGCCATCCATAGTTATTACAATATTATTGACTGTATTTCCGTGTTATACCTTGTAACTATTACTTTATATTGACCAAACTGAACTTCCCATTCTCTTCTCCTTATTTCACCCCCTCCCCAACATTCCTTCCATCTGGCAACAAACCAAATGTTTTCTATACCCATGAATTTGTTCCTCTTCCACCTGTTTATTTTCTTTTGATTTCACCTATAAGCAAAGTCGACTTGCTTCTGTCTTCCTCTGTTTGACAGTCCACTCAGTGCAATATACTTCATGTCTTTTGATTGGAACTTTTAATCCCTTTAAATGGAAGGTAATTGTTTATGTGTACCTATTGCCATTTATTGTTCATAATTTTGCTTCTCCCCTCCCCAATCTTAAAGCAGTCCCTCTAACATTCCTTATAATACTGGTTTGGTGGTGATGAACTCCTTTAGCTTTTTCTGATCTGAGTTCTTTGATTGTCTTTCAATTTTTCATGATAGCCTTGCTGGATAGAGGAATCTTGGTGGTAGGTCCTTGCTTTTCATCATGTTGAATATTTTCTGCCACTCCCTTCTGGCCTGCAAAATTTCTGTTGAAAAATCAGCTGACAGTTTTACGGGAGCTCCCTTATAAGCAATTAGTTGCTTTTCTCTGGCTGCTTTTAGTATTCTCTCTTTGTCTTTAACCTTTGCCATTTTAATTATAATGTGTCTTGGTATGGCCCTATTTCTGTGTTTATCTTGTTTTTTTTCAGACTCTCTGTGCTTCTTGGGCTTGTATGTCTGTTTCCTTCTCTACATTAGGGAACTTTTCAGTCATTATTTCTTAAATAGGTTCTCAATTCCTTGCCTTTTCTTTTCTCTTTCTGGTACTCCTATGATGTGAAAGTTATTGTGCTTGATATCGTCCCGGAGGTCCCTTAAACTACCCTCATTTTTTGGGAATTCTCTTTAATTTTTGCTGTTTTGAATGGATGTTTTCTTCTACTTTGTCTTCCAATTCACTGATTCGATCCTCTGCTCCATCTACCCTACTGGTCATTCCTTCTATTGCATTCTGAATTTCAGTTATATTATTCTTCATTTTTGACTGGTCCTTTTTTATGGATTCTATGTCTTTATGCTTGCTATCTCTTTGTTGAAGTTCTCACTAAGTTTTTTGAGCATCCTTAAAATCATTGTTCTGAGCTCTATATCTGATATGGTGCTTGCCTCCATCTTGTTTAGTTCTTCTTCTGGAATTTTATGCTGTTCTTTTATTTGAGACATATTTGTTTCTTTTCCCTCATTTTGGATACCTGTCTGTATTTGTTTCTATGTATTAGGTAGATCTGCTAGGTCTCCCAGTATTGCTGGTTAGCTTTATGTAGTAGGTCCCCTGTGGGGCCCTGGCATTGTCTCCCTGGTCACCTGTGCTGGGTGCTCCTGTAGATTCTGGTTCAGTGCAAGTGCTGTGCCTGGAACTACTCAGCAAAAGTCTCAGAGCACAGCAATGCTGGTCACTGGTAGCCTGGGGCCTGTGAACTTAAATAGTTTTCCAAGGAAGATTGCGATGTGGGTGAGGCTGGCAGCTCATGAAAGAAAGGACCTCTGGTGTTGGTGGAGTTGGGTGAGGTGTGGTCCCAGTGAGTCAGCAGGGTGGAGCAATAAAGCTCAACACACAATCAGGAGGAGGGCACACCCAGGAAATATGACAACCATCCTCCAGCCCTCACTCCAAAGCCACACACCTCAGTCTGCCCCCCTGTAAGCCTAAAATGCCACCCCCAGAATCACCATCCCTTTGCTGCAGCCCAAGGTGATTACCTGTGAGTGACTGAGTTTGTGTGGGCTCTTTAAGAGGATATCTGGGTTTCCCAGAGGCTCCCATTCCAAATGGATGGTCAGAGTGCCCACTGTTTTTCACAGACAGGTGTTGTGGGGCACCTCTTCCCAGTACCAGTGCTCCAGGCTAGGGAGGCTGGTTTGGGGCTGGGGTCTCTTGCTCCTCTGGGAGGGGGACATCAGCAGCTGCAATCTCTTTCCTGATTCTCTACCACCACCGGAGGTTTGGCTCCTTTTGGGTCTGTGCCCCTCCTGCCAGTCTTGCCGTGGCCTCCTTTTTTCTGTACCTTTAGTTATAAAGCTTCTGCTCAGCTAGACTTCAAATGATTCTCCATGTTGGTTGTTCAATAATTTAGTTGTAATTTTAATGTGTTCATGGAATAAAGCAGGCACAGTGTTTACCTACTCCGCCATCTTGGATCTCACACTAAAATCTTTAATCTAAATTAAAAGGTGGGAAGGGTAAATATTCTGAATGTTTTCTATTTTTATGTATCAGCACACAGAGATTTTAGTAGTCCTAATATATTCTGGGAATTCAAATTCCAATTCAGTTTGCTATACAGATTAAAATTTCTGAATTTCAGTGTTCTCCCTTCATTACTTCCCATATAGACTTCTAAAATAAAACTTCTACAATTGTGTTTAATAACAAATAAATTCTTAAAGTATGTCTTACTGTCTATTTAAAATAGATAGACAGATAAAAAAAAAGGTGCTGCGATTAAGGATACAATACAGAATCCAGAGTAAACAAAAGAGATTTATTTGTAATCTATGAAACTTATAAATACTTTATTTCTAGAATATAGAACAATTAATTGCAAAAAAATGGGAAAGGAGAGTATAACGCCCCCCCACCACAAATTGTAGTACACTGGTGGCTGCTGGGAAATGAACTCCAGCCTCTGCTTCCAGAAGCAATGTTCTTCATGCAATAATTTTTTATTTCTGACTAACTCCCATGACACTTTTATTTATATATGAGTATGTGTATGTAAGTTTGGGAAAGAGCATTTTGTGTCTGAGTATGTGTGCACACATGCAGCTTAAGGTAAACATTTATTTAGCCATATAACATGCTTGGTGTGTTTTTAGTGCATTGCATATATTTACATATTGTGTTTTTACAATAATCCTAGCACTAATCAGTACTATAATCATTCTGTGTTTACAGACTGGACAGCTGAGGTACATAACTTGCTGAAGGTTACATAGAAATAAGCAACCCTGCTTAATCTGGGATTTAAACCCAGTTAATCTGGCTCCAGAATCCAAGTTCTAACCTCTTCTCTACATGGCTCATCATGCTAGGCTCACTGAATTATTTTATAAATACCATTCTGAGTACCAGCACAAAATGAACATAATATTTTATGTTTTTAATTTGAGTGTTTTCATATTGAAGTAGTGATTTTAAGATAAAATGAAAAAATATTGTTTTGCTTCCTTTCCAAAATACTTTTCTATGTTGTTTCAGTTTCTCAAAGCTATGAAATAATAATGATCTCAGAATCAGCCATTAATATAGTACTAATACTCCATTTGATTAATCTATTTCATTAATGTTATGCATTATATTATACATAATATATTGTTATAAAATACAATGAAAACGATATCCTCTTATCTATTGAGAAAGAACATATTGGGATACAGGGATTTGCTTAATGATGTAGTGTATTGATTTGAGTAACACATTATTACACTTCATTCACCTGCACAATCTCTAGACGCCTGCCCATAGTTTCTGTTAATTCATCATTCAAATTGCATAAAAAAGCTGAATTCCAAAGTTGTCAACAAGTATTCACAATGGATGCAACGTGAGAAGAAACCATATTTCTTAATTCCAGGATGTCAGTGTGTCTCCTGGGATAAATGATATTTTGAATAGGTTCACTATTAACTTCCCCTCTAATACACAGATTGGATTTGTGATCAGTTATCTTGATGGGTTGTCCTCAAATGGTTGAGAACTGGGGCTGCAGGAATGATTGAAATCCGTAGGCGGAGGAGGCAACGGCAGTCGCTGAGGTGTTAGGAGACTGCAGTGTTTTGGAGGTCTGGTGCTGCCATTTATATTTCTCTTCCCTGGAACTCTTTCTTCCTAACAGATTTTGGACTAAAAATAAAGAATATCTTCCACACTCTGCTAGAAGTTTAATTTTTCAAAGAAATCTTGCCACCTCCTTTGAAAAAATTTCTAATAAATTTTACACCCCTTTCTCCTTTTATTATTTCAACGATTTGGCCACATTTTTCTTTTAAAATAGAAATAGTGCTTTTTATTTTCATAATTAACTTGTTTGCTTTCTTTCTACCAATTCTTTAGTAACTTTGAGTTCTTGGAGCCAATGTTCATTAACTATGTGCTTACTCTTTAATTCTTGATTTCTATTTGTTATTTGGTAAAAACTGAAGTTTAATCTCTTTATATATACTGTGTGTGTGTGTGTGTGTGTGTGTAAGGCACAAACAGCAGAGATTTTCTGTTTCTAAATAGTGTAAGTTATTGAGTAACAAATAAGAAATGCTTATATTTATTTCACCATAGACCAGTTCAAATGTTTTTTGGTGGATCTATATTTTCTCACTGGAAGTACATAATCAATACCTATGAAATATTTTTCAAATATGTGTATTTTTTTCAATCTTTAGCACAGTTTGTACTAAAGAAGACTCTCTAAAGCAGGGGTGTCCAACCTTTTGGCTTACCTGGAAGAAGAAGAAGAATTGTCTTGGGCCACACATAACATACACTAATGCTAACAATAGCCAATAAGTTAGACAAAGCTCCATGAATAATTTTTGTAATGTTTTAAGAAAGTTTACAAGTTTGTGTTGGGCCACATTGAAAGCCATCCTGGGCCACAAACAGCCTGCAGGCCACAGGTTGGACAAGCCTGCTCAAAAGTTGGGATTATACATGCTTTGTCAGAAGGAGGGTAGACCTATATTAAAACTGCATCTGAGAATCTATCAGATTATATGTAAAAATCATTTAATTAAAATATCCATATTACAGAGCTTGATTGTGATGATATATAATTAACATATAGTTGTTCCATAATCCAATAGTTTCAGGCCCCTGTATTCAGACTTTCTACAGTGGGAGATTAATACTAACAAGCAGAGGAGTTAGATAAAAAAAAACCTGCTAAAGGAATATGCCCTGCTTCACGTTTTAAATGGATAAATTCTAATAAATTTTGACATTTTTGAAAGTTAATAGTGATTTCTTGAATGCTAGAATAATATATTTCTAAACAAGGGAAAACTCTGTAACAGTTTCTGAGGAGGCTATATTTGGGCTTTGGGCATATTTTCTGTGCGAATTATTTATAGAGACAAAAGATTATATTACCATCAAGAAAAAAATCATGAAACTAAGTTGGGTAGCATCTTGAAGTCACCTGGATAAACTTCAATCAAGCTTGAAATCACACAGTTGCTCTTTGGACAGATGCATCTATGGAGGGTGTATTCACCTCTCGTGAAGTGATTCTAATTGTTATTGAGCTGGAACTTACCTTTTAGTAATTTTATTAGATAAAAATTTCATTTCCAGTTCTATTCTTTCTTTTGGATTTCAGAATAATTTCAGAATAATTCTCATTCCCCATTGACCTAATGTCTCTGATTAGGGAGAGCCCATCTGTCCACATTATCTTTTCTTTTCTGCTCTAAATAAGCTCAGCTGAGGCATTGAGATAAGAGTATTAAGGAGACTACCACTTCCTACTATTCAGCGTTCTGTTTCTCTCACTTCGCTCCTTAGGCCCCTCTCTTTCTCATTTTCTCTCTTCCCTCAATTCTGTGACTTGCTATGTCTTACTGTATTAGTTCCTTTTCCTGCTGAAATTAGCTAGAATTGGATTTTATAATTTGGAACCCATGAAGGCTATAGTAGAATTATCATGCTCAAAAAATGTGTGAAAATTTAAAAACATTTTACATCTCACTCTTTAATTTATTGATTTTCTTATCTTTTAATATTGTTTTGGATTTCTTTACATTACAGTTGGAGAGAAATGACACTTCTCCTGTAAATGTTTGACTGCCCCATTATTACTCTTAGGAGTAACGATACCATCATTCAATAGGCACATTCATGGCCTCCGTAGGATGAGACATGAGAAAGTGCAGATGTAGATTTTAACAAGTAGTCAGAGAAGGTGGATTTAATTTAACTCTTATTTTTGTTGAGATATGTTATTAGTAAAATATAATGTCTTGGAGTTTAATAGTTAAAACATGAGTTTGTTTTTGTTTTGTGTTTTCCTTAACTAGAAGACACATCACAATTTAAGCTGAATGCTATTTAAGGTTCCCATCAGTAAAATTTATTAAGTAATTCATTCCAGCAACGTACTTGACAGCTCACTTAGATGAGCGACAGCTTCAGTGCTTATTATTATTGCCAGATCGTCTCGTCTTTAGACATACCACATGCTGGCTTACGCCTGAGGAGGGATGGTCTTCATATACATCAACTATTTTAGTACAGTAACCTTTTCAGTGCCCACTAAGACATGTAAGAAATAGTTAAGCCTGCCTGGCAGGCACATTCAAAGTGTAAGCCTGACTGAGCTCAGCTGGGTTTCAATGGAATGATTCAAAGTAGGATATAAAAAACAGAAAAAAAAATGAAGATTTTGTTGGAAATGACATGATCATGAACATTTGGGCACTGCTGAGTGTAGGTAATCCTTTTATCAGTTTTGCTCTTTATTTTCCAAGGAAAGGGTACCTGAAGCACCAGTCTACCTGAATATTTTACCCACCTGGAAGGAATTAAGAACTCCTTGTCTTTACAACTCTGTCTGTGTTTTGTTTTATTTTTCCTTAACAAGTTTAGTGATAACTCACTTTAAGGAAGCAACTAGAATTGATCACACAAATGCAGCTATTAGTACACTCAATTTTTTCTTCTAATTTTAATGTTGATATAGATTATACAGGAAATGTAGATATTTATTGGAATCATGTCTTTTATTTTCTCAGTGGGCAAATAATCATATATAATTTGCTTTATGTTTTTGTTAAATGTTTTTAACAGAAGATGTTCTCCAGGTAGGTACGAATGTATACATATACATATACATATGTATATATTATAAAAATGCACATGTATGTGTTATATATATAATGTGTATATATACACATATATATTTACATGTATATATTATATATCTTTATTTCTCAGAGACATAGGATGCAAAAGATATGGTGAGATGTTAACAATTAATGTATCTGTGCAAAGCGTGTGTAGATATTCTTGTAACTTTTCTGAAAGTTTGAAATTGTTTAAAACAAAAAGAGAATGTGTGTCAGATGTGTGCCAAAAAGAAGCATTAATTCTCATAAAAAGAAATCATCCTGAACTTGAGCTTCAAACAACTTAACTCTTTAAAGAAGACATTTAAGAACAGTTTGCATTCATTATAGCCTTTTGTCTCTAACATTTTAATTTGTATTTGCTAGGAACACAGATGTTCTCTTATGTAACTAATGTACACTTATCCAATGCAAATAATTTGACGTTAATACTTTGTTCTACAAATCATATTCTAATCTAATGTCACGTAAATTCCTGTATGACATTAATTTTTTTCTCCGAGGATGGTATTTAGGACCACATATTGCATTTAGTTGTCATGTCTCTTTAGTCTCCTTCAATCTGGAGAAATTCTTTAGTCTTTCTTTGTGACAGTTACAGGTTTGAGGAATTTAGGCCAGTTATTTTATAGAATGTTTCTGAATTTGAATTTGTCTGATGGTTCCTCATGCTTTGATTCAGGTTATGCATTCCTGACTGAAAAATAACAAAAATAATGAGTTCTCAGGATATCATATCTGGTTGGAACAGTATCTAACAGTTAGTTTTAATTTTATAGTCTTCTATTGTGGTGCACATATCTCCATCCACCCACACACACCCAGTGCAATTTTAAAAAGTAAACACAAGAGGTGAGAAAGCTGAAACTGGGTTTTTAATGATGACTTGCAGGAAATATTCTCGATGGGAAAGGCATTTTCAGCTTGTATCCTGATTGGTGAATCACTTGTCCTACAGGGAATATTCAAAGCACCTCTCAATCTTAGTTCCATGCCTTTTTCCTAGTGGTGATGCAACATTGATCAAATGATGCAGAAAGTCTTCTTAACCTTGAATAGCTGACCAGTGTGCTCAGAGCAGCGAGAGATTATAAGGAGAATGCTAGGTACAGGGCTGGGCCTTCAGACAGATGCACTTGCTCTACCGTGGAGAGTAATGAGCAGCAGGCGTTTGTAGGGAAACTGAATGGTGAATAGAGGCAAGTGGATGTCATTTTAATTAGACCTACACCATTCTGATTAGGGATGGGGTGCTTCTGCCTTGTATGTAGTATTTCCTGGTCTCTGGCATCTGAAAGTGAATTGATCGGGACAGATGTGACCCAGAACTCTAACTCACACTAACTCTGATCTAACACTAGCTCTGGCTTTAGCTCTAGTCTAACTCGATCTCTAACTGTAATTCAATTTCACTCAAAATTTCTCTTATTTTTGACTCTTCTTACTCCTCTGACTAAAACATTGCAAATGAATCCATAGTTCTTGATATCTGTCTCTCTTTTCCTCCACAGTTCTGGATGACCTGTTAAGTATTTTCCTAACTTTGGTCCAATGTCACTGTTTCATGACTCACTGTCACCTTTATTAGATTGCATCACAATCATTACTTCCCATTGAGCACACCTTTGACTACTTTTTCCTGCCATGTGTGGAAAATGGCCTTCATTAATTCCTTTATAAGTTGATAATTGAGAGTATATTCTCAGAAAACATACTGCTCAACACCTATAGTTTGCAATAAATAATTCTGTAGCATGTGCCAATCTTTCCTAAAATCTGTAGATAAAGAATTAGACAGGTAGATATGGAATGAGGTGGATTCTCTAGTGCTTACAATATACAATAGGTAAACATACTTTCAATAATATCCTAATTTGTTTAGCCACATGTTGCAGTTAAATATGGGAGACATTAAAACAACAATGACAACAACAATAACAATAACAACTCATCTCTATGGTTAAAGAGCTTAAAATAAACTGCACAGAAATAAGAATTATTAGACATCTGCAAGACCAAAATACTTAAGTGACACTGTATTTCTATACCATAAGGGTGCCAAGCCTTACTGGGGTTGAGACATCACTATTGTTATTAATAATATTTATCTTCCACAGTCTCACACTATTAAAGAGACTTCAAATAAGACATAGAAACAGAGTAATTAAAAATGGAAGAGATTTTCTAAGAAATGGAAGACTGAGAACTTGAAATCTACCTCTAAAGAAAGTTGGCAGTAATTATGACTGTTGGGTTATTTATTATTGCACTAAATGTCGCAATGTAGATTTTAGGGCACAAGCTATAGGAGAAAGTTCAGGTGACTTGGGTAACAGTGAAACTGTAGCCCATGGTCTTTTGTCTAATGCCAAAACTTAGAAAGCAGTGTCCATCCTTTTAAGATGTAGTGAGGAAAGGTCTTACTACACTCACCATCACTTTCAACGGCTTCAACATTTTATGTCATGACTTTAGAGAGAACAGCATTGAAGGGTCGTTTATCCATTACTGATGTACATTGCTCTGACGTTCAGGCATTGGACTTGGAATAAGAAAACTGGTATTCTTACTTTGTTGCTGCTACCTGGGTGGCCTTGACGAAGGCATTGAAAATACCAAAGTTTTTTCCTTAAATTTCCTCATTTGTCATATAAGGAAGTTGGATCGGAAACACAAGCTCTGATAGGGTGTGATTCAGGGAAGCACTTTTGCAAAAGCAATTGCATTTGTCCTCTCCCTCAAATTTTCTTGTTGAGAAACTGATCACAGTGGAGTGAAAGTAGAAGTGATTTTCCTACTGAAGGATCATCATTTGGGTCACTGGATTTCCTGAATTCAGCTATTTTGTCAGAAATTCCGCCATACTCAAGCCCTGCAAAAATAGAATAAAATAAAATAATGCAAATCTGACAATCTATAAACTGAAAATAGAGCAATTGCTCCTAAAGACATTTTCTACTTAATCTGACAATTCCAAAGCAATTTTCTTCTTTCCCTCTATTATATTCTACAAGCCTAATACATTTAAGAAGGTTCATTGCCTGAGAATATTAAGTGATATTTATGTCAGCTCTGAGCACTTCCTTGCCATTTGGAGAAGGTAATTACACACATCAAGTCAGTGGTGACAGTGACAAGACTTGGACACATTTCAAATGTTGCACCTAAGACTCATTTTGGTTCCTTATGAAGCCATATTTTCCATGTTGGGCTATTCAGTCAGAAGGAAATAGTTATACATGGTGTAGAATCGCTTTATCTTCTGTAGGCTGGTCCTGTAATGGAAACCCCCACTGCTACCCAGGTAAGCATGTGGCCCAGCTGAAAAGGGCAAGGAGGACACATAAAGAGAAAAAGTTAAAATAGTGTAAATGATTAATAAATGAGCTTGGGTGACTTGGAGGCAGAATTGCTGACATTAGAACTTCACTCTTTGCTCCTGTGTCTTAGTATTGCTGCTCATTCTCATCACAGTTTCGCCACCTTTCTATTCCGGAAGTCCTTGTGATTAATGAAGACAGCCAAGCATGAAGACTCATCAAAAAGTTAAACACTTAAAAAAAAATGCAGCCTACATCATAATTCTTCTATTAGTTCCCTATAGCTGCAGAAATTACTGCAATTGATATGAGTTAAAAAACAAAAATTTATTTTCTCCCAATTCTGGATGCTAGAAGTTCAATATCAGTGTCCACAAGGTTGAGTCCTGGGGACTATGAAGGAGAATCTTATATGCCTCTTGACTGCCTTCTGCTGGTTTGCTCATCAATCTCCCCCTTTCTTTGGCGTCTTAAACACTCTGACCTCAGCCTTCACCTTCACGTGGTGCTCTCCTGCATATGTCTGTCCAAATTGCCCCTAGTTATAATGGCACCAGTTACCAAGGGGTAGTGGCCCACCGTACTCCGGTATAACCTCATATGAATGTAACTAATCCCATCTGTGCAATGGTCTTATTTCCACATAAGGTCACATTCTGAGGGATTAGGGTTTAGAACTAGACCATATAAATTTAGGGGGAGGGATGCAATTCAACCCCAATAATTATATATTAGAAAATGTTCACAAATTGGGCCATCTCATTTACTGTGTCTTGTCTCCTAAGATGAAGTGACAACTCGCATTGGTGATTGTGCTGTTCACTTTTGCTGTCCAAGTTTTTCTGTTTTGCCTCTTTTATTGTTGTTATCAATCTCCATTCTCTACTATAGTTGCTGATACACATCATGCCGGTAAAGCTGAATTAAAATACTTCATACTTCTGAAATATATCTTTCTTTCCATTTTCTCTATTTTCCCCCCTGTTTCAAAGACTGTCCTGCTTTGTCCCTCATCCAGTAAGCTTTCACCTCCCTTCCATTTTGGTAAATGAAAAGACTGTATTACTTCTAGAACCAACACCTAAATATTCAAAAGTTTGGGCAATTGTTTTTAAAGCATGTGATATGATTCTCAATTTGTAATATAATCCCCATTTCCCTAAACATTTATAGATCAAGACTAAATATCGCTTCTGACATGAAAAATTCCATGACATACTTTAGTAAATAGACATACTTTATTTTAAAGTATTTTAAGTCTGCAATAGATATTTCTTCTAACTTTGTGATTTAGAGCAAACAATTTTATAGACTATTAGTTCTTAATGACTTGTTGTTGTCAATCTCTCATTTGGTGTGACATAGCATAGAAATAATTGGTTGAGAGGACCAGTATTTTATATGACACCTCAATTTGAAATCTATGTACCACAGGTGCTTTGGAATGTAATGGTTTGTATAGGTCCTACACTGAAGGTTAAATGTAAAATCCATCGACAACGATGATAAACTGAAATCGCTCTTTATTTATTGAGGTGGTCAAAGCAATATAAAGATGAGTCACCCTTAAAATTTTTTTTTGATATTGTGGTCCATAGCATGTTTTCTAATAATATGATTTCAAGTGGCCAAGGCAGTGTCAAAGACACTGCTGAATAAAGTGAAGCTGCTCAGTTTGTCTTCCAAATGACTTTCTCACCTGAAGCCAGTCCGTGGTGATTCAGAGTTATCCTTGGTGGCAAACCACAGAGCCCATGACAACCTTGGCATTGAACACACAGCCTGGGTGCATGCTTGGTCTGTCAGGTCGCTCATGAGACCAATAGAAGTGAGTGCGATTCTTTTATTTCTGCAAGCAGCTTTTATCCAAGAATCTGGGAGAAGATAAATATTTCGAAGAATGTACTGAAAAATGTGATTATTGCAGCTCTTGCTCTTATTTGAAACCCAGGGATTTTCTTTAATTCTTGATTATTATTTTGTATTTCATTTGTATGCTAACTACTTATTAAGGATCCTCTCTGCTTGAAAGATAGATGCTCTAACTTCCCTCATTAATACCTTGGCTACCTTATATCTATGTAAATAAATCTAAAACAAGCAAGATAAACATATACTGAACTGAACTATTTGCAAAACATCAATAGAAGTTTGTAATCTTAGGATTTGGCCTCAACACTAAATCCAGTTCTGATTTTGAAGCTCATACTTAATTTGTCTGACATTTATTCATTTTATATTTGTTCTATGTATTGTTCATAATAGTTTTCAGTTCTGTAGAAGATACACAATTTCAAGTTATTTATATGAACTTCAATTTTTTCATCTTTACAATGGGAATTAACATTTCTGTATGGGATTCTTTGAGGATAAAAGTGAAAAATGTACAAAAGGTGCCCCCATGTCTATAAACTAATAGGTGGATTCAGCAAACATGTATTAAGTGCCGGCTATTTCTGGGCACCGTGGAGATAGATATATGATATATCACTAATTATTTTATTTTCTGAAAATGTATACGCAGCCCATCTACTTGGAAAAAATTTAAACAAGTAAAGGACAGTGATTCTAGGATATCACTGTATAAATAGTAACTATTTGTAATTACACAAGTGACTCACGTCAACCATTTACTGGAACCAAAGTTTAGAAAGCAAGCAAGATCCAGGTGACACCTCTTCTCCCTGGTTTTCTACTTTATTAAAACTGGCATTCAGAATTTCTCCCTGATTCATCAAAGCAGAACTGTTTGAAATGCTTTTAGTTCTTTTCCCAACATGCATAGCCTACATTAGACTATCATATATTTTGTGGAATTTTAAACATTGACGATATAATCAGGGGTTTCAACTCTAAAACTCCCTCTTGATTACTGTTTGATATTCATACTTAATATTTTCTTCTGCCATATAGAATTATCAACAAAATAAAAAACATTAACTCTAAAAGAGACAAAACAGTTTACTCACCTCATTAAAGGGGTAGCAACTCAGGTCCACGAGAGGTTAAATGACTTTTACAAGGATGGCAAAGTCATGTCTAGAATCCATATTTCTTAAGTCAAAGGTCATTTTTTTTCTCAATAGTTGTGTAATTTTCAAATATGAAGGGTAGTTTAATAGTTCTACTAAAATTATCTAAACAATATCACATCACTTCAGACAAATTATAGACTCTCAACTTACATGTTTTTTATTAACACACAGAAAGTTCATTGGGCCTTTGTTAACCTTGAAAAGGGGGAAAGAAATAATAAGATACTGTGGTACCCCTCGAAAAATTAGAGTGAAGCAAGATATGTAAACAAATAATGATAACTGGGAGATAAATCCTATACAATAAAGGTGATTGCAAAGTATGGTTGGAGGAATAAAAATAACATCTGAAATAATGGAAAACAATAAAAACTGTAAATTTCTCAAATAGAATGAATTTGAGCTTCATCAGCTTTTTAATATGGGTTATATTATTTAGAAATGCATTAAGGAAAAGGGAGCTAATGTAGGGCCTTTCAATATTTTAAATTTTGACTCACGGTAATAAGGGAATTTAATTTAGATTGTGATCCAAGAACACATATGCATGTGTATATATAATGTCTGAAAGAAGTATCATGAAAAATATGTATCTGCATTAAGTTAAATATACTCTGATTCATTCCAACAACCTGATTATGACCAATAACATTGATTTCACACCTTTTGCAGTAGGAGCTATATTGAACTATTAATAATGTGTATTGCAGACTTTTGTCTCGGCATTTCACATATACTGCTTTACTTA
This sequence comes from Lyroderma lyra, assembly GCA_004026885.1. Lineage (NCBI taxonomy): Eukaryota > Metazoa > Chordata > Mammalia > Chiroptera > Megadermatidae > Lyroderma > Lyroderma lyra. The sequence continues at coordinate 62,868 of PVJL010006899.1, read as the reverse complement.
AGTTTTCCAGGACTCAGTAAGATAAATATTATCCCATCTTTTTAGAAATGAGTAAGCCAAGTTACCTGCTGAGGGTAGTCTGTGGCAGAATTGAGATCCAAATCTGGAGCATCTGACTGTGAGTTTTCTACTCGGTGTAAATAGATGAAACTGCTAGTCCTTTAAGCCCTCTTACAGACTGTGTGTGTCTGCCATCCACCTGCACCCTGTGCGGAGATCAGGGAGGGCACTTGAGGTGAGGGGAAAGGCATGCGTGTGTCAACTGGCTTTGAAAAGGACAGGCAAGGAAGACATGGCCACCAAAGAACTAGCTGGACCCATAGTCTCTGCCCTTTGACCCTTTGGGCCTCACTCAGATCTGATAGTTTTCATGGAAGCTTTTCTTATGCTTACCCATTCTACAGACTTCTTTTCTTCTAATGTTCCTTTGTTCTTCTCACTTTTATTATGGGGCATCTTTGCTCTCCACTCCAGGGATTCCAGCATTCCAGCATCTACGAGACATCATCCTCAAGCCAACTGCATTTCCCTCTCCTGCTCACTCCCCTCAAACAGCAAGGCCAGACACTTGTGCTTAGGAGCCAGGCAGGCCTGAGTCCAAATCCTGAACTAAAAATTACTGTGGTATGATCCTAGTCACATCATTCAATCTTCCTGAACTTTAATTTCCTTACTTAACAATGCACTAACCTGGGAATTATCCTCAAAAATGAAGTTAGAGTATGAGCAGGTTGGCATATAGTGGACATGCTTCCTGGGACTGCGCTGGCCCGAAAGGGCCCTTGTCCATGCACTGGGCAGACCTGGGACACCTGTGAACTCCCACACCACCCGAGAGGATGGTTCCCAGGCCTGTGGGACGTTCCGACACAGATACCCTCCTCCTGCCCCGGGTTCCTTTATTCGTGGGGCACATAAACAGGGGTCAGAGATAGTCCTAATTTTCAGTTTTCTGACAAAATGCCACCTGGTTGCAAATTCCAGGAGGAGAGAAACTGTCCACTTCCAGAGTTTAATGGTTAGAGCAGCTTACTCATTATTTTTAGAATGTATAAAGGAATGCTTGAATTCCTTTCTCACTGGATGTCTAAATGCCCAAAACTCAGAATAGTCCTCCTTCACCCACAATAGTTTAATAGTAACCCTCTTTCAATAATAATAATAATTAATTAAAAGAAGACTGTACTACTGCCTTCAGAGAGATCCTGTTAAAATGATGAGTTGTATCAGAAGAGGTCCTGTAAGGTCACTAGGACTCAAGAGCAATTACATCCCCGTTACTTTACAAGCACAGAGAAGGCCCTGAGATGCGTAGGTTGGAAAGAAGCACAACTGGGTGCAGCAGCACTGGAGGCAGAAGTGAGTTTTAACATAGTCTCTCACGTTGCTCAGGTCTAAGGCAAAGACGAGATTCACAGAACTCATTCTTTGAGGGTCCTTGGGAAAGAGACTGATTGTGTCTCATCTAATTATCTGGACAAATAAGCCTTAAAGGGGCAGTTATTTAAATGATGAAGATGAGTGTATGAAGACGTGCTAGGAAGAAACTGTAAAAAACAGAAGCAGCAACAATGATACAAGCAGAGAGAGTGGTTTTCTATTTTACCGTTCAGTTATTTTAGTAGCTGACAGTTAGCTACTAAGTTCTTCCTTTTTATAATGTCTACAATATATTTTATACAGTCGTTCCTGACAACAGGAGTCATTCACAGGTTGGGTAGTTGCTAAGTGCTATCTTAAGCATCCTGCACCGATTTCTCATAACCATCCATTGTTATATGTATGATTATCCCCATTGAAAAGACCAGGAGACTGAGGCTTATTGAGATAAACTTGCCCAATGAAAGTCATACAGGTACCCATGGAGTTAGGATTTTAATGTATGAGGTTGAGCCATGTGAAACTACTGATATTTAACTTCCTTTGATTTATGAAAAGAACAAACACCATTCATTTCATAGGATTTTACTTCCAGAAGTTCACGACTGTAATAACCCTGTTATGCTACCTCACGTGGAGGAAAAGGTAATAGGATTTCAGAATCACCAGAAAGAGTCTCAAGTTCATTTTAACTTTTCTGAGTCTTCCGTGTTTCTCTCTTCCCGTTTCTCCCAAGGAATTTGACCCAGATGTAAACAAGATTTTGGAAACTAATGGAAAATTCTGATTCTACAGTGGCCTATATTTTTGTGATCTCTTCAGTAGTTTTTCACAAGATGCCTATCGACTGAAATGAAACATATTGCCTATAGGTTTTATGGGTAAAAGCTGGAATTATGGACAATTCTTTCTGTTTGTAAAAGGTTGTGAAATGTTATTTTCCCAATGATTTTCTTTATGCACAGCTTCTAAGCACTTGAATTTGCATAACTTAAAAAGTCATAAAGACTGAAAATTTGTGAGTCATAATTACAGTAATTTACAGAGCCAGTATGACTTATCAGTTTCATGGTGATCTAGATTTTTAAAAAAATTGTCTTAAATAAGTTTGACTCAAAATTCTCCTCCCACTAATCTTTGCTTTCCTCACAATATTTTTCGAAAGCTGTGTGCTCCTTAATTTTGTTCTTACAATCAGCGGCCCTTAAAAATCATCTCTTTTAGAAACAGTTTCCTTTGTACACTGTACAAAATTTATGCATAAAAGTGCATATGTAGGAAGTAGAAATGGGATAATTTAATTCTTTACACTAGATTGATCAAACTAGGTTTTTAAAGAGCTCATCTTTGCTGGCAAAAACCAGAAGGAAAAAGTGGGTGGAGCTTGAGAGAAAATAATTTTATGTCAAGTAAATAAATACTTCCACTAGGTGGCACTGTTGATTTATCTACCTGTGTGGTTTGGACACACATTTTTATCTACATGAAAACAGTAAGAGTCTGTGAGGTTTTTTTTGTTTTTTGGGTGTTTTGGTTTTTTTTTTTTTTTTAAGCTAATGAAAATTTCTGCATAGAAAAAAGCTGATTTGGGCAATTTTGAACTTGAAAAATGGGTGCTTCTTGCCATTAGAAACCTTATAAACAAGCGTCTACCAAATAGGTTAGTTATTTGGACATGTAAACAAGAAGGTTGATGACATATAATTTCTATCTAGATTCAATAGGTTTAGAAGCAAACTGTTTTTATCTCACCTCTCACTATTTGGGGATTGTTTTAAATTGAACTTAGGTTATTGAAATATCTTTCTCCACATCATCTGCGGTCTTTGGTAATGGGAGACTCTGACATGCCCAGGGAATCCAGATTTTCAACGGCTTTGCAGTCCACCGTGAAAGAAGCAGTCACTCTGGGCCCTGAGTGTCCCTGCACATTTTTGCTGGGTATTCCAAGAACGCAAGACTACCTGGGCCATCTCTCAGAGATGTATTTGCAGGGAGCAACCTTGAGGGATGTGGTAATTTCTCCCTCAGGAGAAGTGTAGGCTTGCTCTCATTTACTATAAAAGTGATGATTCCTCCCAAACTCAGTGTTGTTTTTCTGAAATGCAGGCGTCCTCCTGCCTCCTCGGGGTTGGCCTCATGGGACGTAGGAAACATGGGAAATTGATGCAAGCAGACGCTAAGATCTGGCTCCTGCTTTTGCCGTGAGTAATAAAGTCTTGGGTCTTTGATCAAGAAGTCTCATTTTCTTCCTGCTAGCACCCATGAGACGGTAAACCCCAGATCCCACACAGTTTTTTTTTTTTTTTTTTTTAATTCATTTTTATTGTTAGACTTATTGGGGTGACATCTGTTAGCAAGGATTACATAGGTTTCAGGCATACAATTCCACAGTGCATTGTCAACTTGATGCATAATAAGTTTTGACAGTATATCCTGTGGCTCTCCATTCTCTGTAAAGCACAACAGATTTTGATTCAGAATAAACCTGAGTCAGATCTGAACCAAATCTTATTTAGATGACTAACAAGTCATATAATAGAGTCTAGCTTTTTAATCGCTACAATTTCTCTGAGTAGCAAATTGCCCATTCTCATGTTTAATGCTTCAGTGTCAGGAATTTATGATACATGAAGTAACTTGTTGAAATTTACAATAGTGTTATTAAAAAGAAGTTACTCTTTGTACTGAGCGTAATTCTTTTAACTTGTGTCTCTTTCCCAGTGGAACTAGTTTTGTGGCTATTCAGATATTTGTGGTCACTTTCTAGATGAGAACATTCTAATCATTTCTCTTCTCCAGGCTAACTGACTCCTTATTCTGACTCTCTGTTTCGCTCTTTCGTGCTCTCTCTCTTTCTTTCTTTCTTTCTTTCTCTTTCTTTCTTTCTTTCTTTCTTTCTTTCTTTCTTTCTTTTTCTTTCTTTCTTTCTTTCTCTTTCTTTCTTTCTTTCTTTCTTTCTTTCTTTCTTTCTTTTTCTTTCTTTCTTTCTTTCTTTCATCTTTCTATTTTTCTATTGTTAAATTTGTTGGGGCAACCTTGATTAGTAAAATTTACGTAGGTTCCAGGTATACAGTTCTACAGTGCATCATCTATGTGTTGCATTTTGTGTTCACCACCCAGAGTCAGTTCTTCCATCACCATGTACTTGACTCCCCCTCCTTGGACTTATGTTTCTTTGTTGCTTTCAGTTTTATATTCCAGATGTGAGTGAAGTCATGTTGTTCTTTGTTTTTCTATCTGGCTTATTTTGCTTAGCATGGTGATCTCAAGGTCTATCCACTTTGTTGCAAATGGCAGTACTTTATCTTTATAGCTGAGTAATATTCCATTGTGTATATGTACCACAGCTTCTTTATCCAGTCATCTATCGAAGAGAACTTTGGTTATTTCTATGACTTGGCCACAATGAATAGTGCTGTCATGAACACAGCTAAAAGATGAAAGCCATATGATCATATCAATTGATGCAGAAAAAGCATTTGACAAGATACGATATCTATTTATGATCAAAACAATGAATAAAATGGGTATGGAATGAAAGTGCCTCAACATAATAAAGGCCATATATGACAAACCCTCGGCTACATCATACTGAATGGGGAAAAGTTGAAGCCTATTCCCCTAAAATCAGGAATAAGACAAAGATGCCCCTGTCACCACTGCTATTTAATATAGTACTGGAAGTTCTAGCCACAGCAATCAGGCAAGAGAAAGGAATCAAAGGTATCCAAATTGGGAGAAGTCAAACTGTTACTATTTGCAGATGACTATTTCTTTCATGTGTTGGTTCTGAATTATCTTGTGGTTGTTCTCCATTTGTTATGTACCAACATGTTGATTTTTCTTTAAAGTACAATCCTCAAATTTGGTATACACACACACACACACACACACACACACACACACACACACATACACATACATACACATATACATACACGCACACACACACATATACACACACATATATTAGATGTGATCCAGTTCTCCTTTGTCTCAAGCATCTCTCTCTACCTTCTTTACTCCTGACCAAATTAACTAAATTGGTGATTTATTTTAACTCATTTTTGAATCATGGGTGTGCAGTACAATGCCTAACACTTGATGTCTTCTCACAAACATTTCTTGACTAAATGAATGAATGACTGACTTGTGCAGATTGGACTATCATTATTGCCACTAGTCTGGTTATTATGAGCCTTCTAGTAATGTGGCCTGCCATTTGTCTTTTATGAAGTTTCATTACTCCATTGAGTTATATAAAGGAGATGGGAAGGTAAGAAAACAAACTCGTATTCTGTCCCTACTACTTACTAGATGTAGGACACCAATGTCCTTTGCTCTACTTTAATCTCCTCATTTGTAAAATGGCAAAAAGAAAGCATCTACCTATTCAGAGACATTTTGTGAAGATTAAATTAATTAACATCACTATATAAAATAAGTAGACATGTGCATGACATAGAGTAAGTACTATGTAAGTGTTGGCTATATCATTATAAGTTCCCATGGAAGCAAATATTACATATACATCCAAGTGGAGTAGAAGCAATGTGAAGTGTACTGTGCACACGGCTAAAGAAAAGTGGGCCCAAGTCGGGAAGGTGTCACAGAGGAGCAGCCACCTGGAAAGGAAGAGAGACCTGAGTGAGCACAGGTCTAGAGTTGGAAAAATAAATTTTGAACCCAGGCCACAGCATTGAGAGTGCCAAAGCCTAGTCACTATACCACCAGGGAACTCCCCACAAATTTTTTTCTTTACTATTATTCTTAATTAACATAACATAGGAAATGTATACTGTCAACATAATGTATAAAAAGGGGCATGTTTTAAAAAGAAAAGAAAAAAAATCACCACTCATAGAGGGAAAACTATCACCCATATAGTACTTCAGAGTTTATGAAACAGCTTTCTCTATACCATCTCATTTGATCTTCAAAACAAGCAAAAACAAAAGAACTATTGAAGACTGTCTATAAGATAAGATGTACTCTTTTTCTTCTTCATGAGAAACAATAAAATCTAAAGTGGTTGCTAGAGAAACAATAATATTCTTATTGGCCAGATAGATCAATAAATAGTGCAGTAAAAGCTCATTTCTATTTACAACAGTGAAGTCACTAGGCAACATAGAATGTACCAGACTTCCATATGTAGAAGCCCAGTAAGGATTGATGGAAAGAACGGAGAACACTGGAATAAATATAAAAACAATTCTAATTCTTGGATGGGAAAAATAGACATAAATACTAGAAGTGGCATTTCCCCCCAGCCAAGTGTATACATTTGCTGCAACGCCAATAAAAAAATGAACAGTGTCTGTGCTTGTATGTCTATGATAGTTCCACATGGTTACATAGGATTTTTTTTTCCCCCTGAAATCACTTGGTCAACAGATATCAAGAACCTATTATGTACTAAGCACAGTACTAAATATGGGAAGTAGCTATAAAAAAGGCAGAACCCTTGTTCTCAGAGACCTTATGTTTAGCAGAGGAAGACAAAAAAGCTAACAAGTAAACACTAAATTAGGTAACATCAGATATTTATAAATATGCAAAATATAAAATTCTCTAATATAGAAGAGAATAATTGAAAGGAACTGGCTCTATTAAGGGTGGTTGGTGAAGATTTTTCTAAAGAAGTGATGCTTGATTCAGACATAAATTATAAAAAGTAAGAAGGGTAGAGTTCAGAGAGAAGACTGTTCTGAGAAAAAGGAGCAGAAAATGCAAACATTAGGAAATAGGAATAAGCTTGAAATGTTTAAGAAAACACATTTTAAATATGACTTGAGTGATTATAAACAAGGGTAGAGCAGAGGCAGATGATACTGAAGATGTTGCTAGATTATTTAGACATTGTAGACCACATAAAGAATAGTTTGCTTTTGAAAGTAATTTTTAAACAATTTTGGTATAATGTGATTTGGTTCACTCTGACGTCTATGTAAAAGTTGGAGTTCTGGAAGTAATGGGTGGCACTTATGAAGGCTGTTAGACCAGTTGCAAGTTGATTGTCGTGTCTTGGGAGAAAGGAGAAGATGATTGGAGCTTTAGGAGTGGAAATAGTGATGGAATTTGGGTTGTATAATGGAGGAAAGGCTGACAGGCCTTAGACGTGGGAAGGTTAGGGGCACAATGAAAAGGAAAGATTCAAGGATGCTGGCAGACTTCTGCTCTGCATACTAGCAGAGAACGTGGTTCTATTTGTCAGTGAGAGCTTCCAGGACTGGATTTAGAGGGGGGAAATACAGAGTGGTTTTGAATATAGCCAAGTGGAAATGTCATACTGGCAGCCAGATACACTAGCGTGGAGATCAGAGGATTGAAGACAAATTTCAGGGTTATCAGGACATTGATGGTATTGGAAAGAAAAGAAAACGATGAGCTTCCCTAGGAAGAGAGTGTAAATAGAGAAGATAAAAAGAGTATGACATCAAGCTATAAATTACTTACTATAATTGTTCAAGAGGAAGAGCTATTAAAGAACAAGGAGGTAGAGACTAAAAGAAAGGATGTGGCCAGTTTGGATGATATATCCCAGAAGTCTAGCTGAATGCTCATCCTGACTAAATGCTTCTTAAACTTTACATTAAATAAGGACAAGAATTAACCACAGAATCTGATCTGTGATAAGACCAGAGTTCTTCATAGCTGAGCATCTTAATTTTGAATGAAATAAACTAACAAGTATATTGAGTTCCATAATACATAATTGTTTTTTATCTTAACTTGCCTCCAATATTGATTCCTAAGTAACTTTGTAATCACTAACTTCTGCAATAACTGTCTTATTATTTAGTTTATGAGAAACAAGGTATCATATTTGTCATTTTTCACCTTTAATTTGCCTTTGATTTAAAATTGTTACTAGATCATGAAGAATAAAGAACCCAAATACATTTTTAATTCAAGTTCAAACAGATCCTTGCCAAGCTATTTATGCATTAGTGCATTTCATCATTTACAATTTTCTTTCTCCCCCACTTTCATCCCTCCATTTTTCCTTTTGTTAAGGTGTTTTTGAGAATATATTCTTTCATTTACATATTTTCTTCTAGTTTCCACTTTCTAACAGCAATGGAAAAACCAAATACACACAACCCTATACAAACACAACTTGTAATAGGCTAAGATGTACTTAAGGAAGACACCTCTTCCCAACACACACACACACACCATGGAAGAAATCTTTTGACCAAAATGAAAATGTTTCGAACTGCATCTGCAAGGTCAATAAATGGAAGTGGTACTCTTGTAAGAGAAGAGAAAAGTCACCTCTTTCCTTCCCTTTTTTTTCATTATCTAGATGGGAAATATATGTCTTCAATTATCCTTCTCAATCCAGTTAATATTGTTAACAGAGATTTGGAATCTCCAAAATAATTAAGGGATACTAAATAAGGTGAGGATTTAGAAACTAATGAGTTACCTAGATATGCTCTAATAAAACTTTTCCACCTCGGAGAGCCTGAGTTTTTGTTCTGCCCAGGGCTCTCTGAGGTTTTCTTCAACTTATAATTCTTCTCTCTGGCTCCTCAGACACTTGTTTTCTATTGCCCTTTCCATGGTTTTTAAAAACAGCCTGTCCTTTTTTTTGTTACATTTCTCTCTGTATTCCTGTAAAAAGTGAGATCACATTTCTCTCACCTACGTTCTTTTTGTCATAATTCCCCAGTAATGTTTTGGCAATGCCAAGACAGAAAAAGAAAATGCCATGCACTAGCAGTAAACCACAGGAGATTAATTTGTGAATTTCTCTAAGTCTCTAGTCTCAGCTTCCTCTCCTATAATAGAGGAATAATAGTAATATCTGCTCATTCTTTCTCAATATTTGGGTGAGAATCAACTGGTATTGTGAATGTGAAAGTCCTTCATATATGGGAGAACAGTAGGAATGTTAAGTATAATCTTTAGTGTCCTAGCCTTATGTAAAAAGGTTTGAAATGAAGTGCAAGTTGACTTCATCATGTTTGTTTCTGCAGTGATATCACAGTCACTTTATTTATTTCATGCATTTAGAATATATTTAATGGAAATGTAAGTGGATGCCATGTGTGAGATCCTGAACTCTCTAGGTCAATGTTACCAAACTTTCGGATGAATGCCAGTTGTTCTGAGGTCTTTGTTAAAAGTAGATTCTTAAGTCCAACCTGAAAGATTTTTCAATTGAGTAATTCAGATGGAGTCAAGAAAAATGAATTTTAACAAGGCCCACAGGTGATTCTAATGTAGGTCACCTGGAATCCCACGTTGACCAAATGCTGCCACAGTCTTGGACTATAGAAATCTCTGACAAAGTTGTCCCAGATGTCCATGAGCTCTGGAATCAATGGACCAGGGTTTGGAATCCTGTTTGGTCATTATCTACCTGAACGATACAGGCAGACTGCTAAACCTCTTTAAGCCTCTGTGTCTGTATTAGTTTCATAGAGCTGCCATATCAGATTACTAAAAACTGGGTGCCTTAAAAGAATAGAAATTTATTCTCTTGCAGTACTTGAGGCTAGAAGTCTGAAATCAAAGTATTGGCAGGGCCGTGCTCCCTCTGAAGGCTCTGGACAATATCCTCTCTTCTCTCTTCTACCTCCTCAAGGCTCTGGACAGTGCTTGGCTTTCCTCGGCTCGTAGCTCCATCTATGCCTCCATATTCATCTGGTATATTCTCTCTGTTTCTCTGTGTTTCTACCCCTTTTATTATACAAATCCAGTGATCAAATTTAGGGCCTATCTTAATCCAATATGACCTTATCTTAACTTAACTGCAAGGGTAAAGACTTTAGTCCCCAAAATGGTTACATTGTGAGGTTCTGGGTGGACATGAATATTGAGGGGACACTGTTCACTCTGTACAATGTCCCTGTATAAAGAAAATTCATTATGATAACATTTAGAACATCTAGTTAGAACCTAGTAGTAGATGCTCAGTTAATAGTAATTTTCTTCTTTCTTTGTAAGTATGACTTAAACACTGAGTCTCAAGCATCAATCTAGACCTAGACCTAAAGACATTAGCTTAATCATGGAGACGTTTGAAAAATACAAGTTCTAGGCTGCTCTAGGTTATTATCAATCATGAATTCTGGGATGAGGCCCTAGAGGCTGGAGTTTTCAAAGGTTTCCTAGGTGATTTAATGTGCATTCAGACTTTAGAACAACATTTTTTCACTAAAAAATTATTACCTCATTTATAGAACTGGAACTCAAGGATACCTCGTTTGCAGGAAATTTTCAGAAAAAGTAATATAAACATCTTACAGCATACATTTATTTACAAATGATGATGTAGAAATTAAACTTCCAAGAGGATGTGAGGCCTTAAGGAAGTGTCTTTGGGAGTCAATATTTACCTTTCTGATTCCAGTTTGAAATCTCAGGGAAAACTTTATCTTTTTGGTGTATTGTGGGCTTACATGCAACAAAATATTGTTAGAAGAAAATTGTAACAAGGACCGACTATCATAAGTCACACTCTCTGAAACCATTATTTTCTTCATGGTGTGGTGAGCCTATCATTCGTTGCTTCCACACCCTTCAGAGGAAGCCATTTTTTATTAATGTTGAATATCTTCTTTAGGCTTTCAGTAGTTTACAATTTACCTTTTCCTGGAAATTCTCCATTTGATTTCTGAGTCTTACACAAATTTTCTGCTTACCAAAGAACACTGAGCACGGTGGTTTTCTCAGGGCTTCGTGGGACAACTGGCATCAGAAACCCTCAGTTTTATGGGCAGTGAAAATCACAGTGACAGTGGAATTACTGTGAATAAAATTTGTTTTGTTGATTGTAATACTCGTCTAGTCCTGGAGTACCCTGTTCTATTGTCACCATCAGTTGTCACACCTACTTTGAAAGAAATGTAAAATGGTTATGTCAAAAGAAGAAGTTAGTCTCATATAATTTGAATAAATTCTATCTTGAAAATACTTTAGATTAGAACTTAAAAAAGACTATTCAGCTACTTTTTCTGTCACCCATGTATATTAGCTTTGGTAACTGGATCTGATGCATTAGAATGGGATGTGTTTTTCTGCTTTTTTGACACCTTTCATCCAAAGACTTGACTACATTCTTTTGCCTGAACTTGGGGAGATAAACTAATTTTCCCTAAGTTGCCAAGGGCAACTTCATTGCACATGAACTTAGGACCTACTCTGAGATAATAATGTCTAGACACATTCTTATATTCATTTCAGGGAAATATTCACTTAATATCTGTTATCTCCTACTGTCAAAACACTGCTGATGAATACTGCCTATCCCTTGAATCTCGTATCTAAGCTCTGTGAAGAAGTGATCATAAGAGAAGTGATAATATATCCATGTAGCAAGAAACTTCATTTCAGCATAGAATAGTCAAGTAGCACTAATACGTTTGACTTCATAAATATATTATAAGGGTGAACTGATAAATTTTGACTTAACTGAAATGTTTTTGTTAAAACATTAGACATATCTGGACATAACCAGTTTTGTGTGGTCACATGGCCTCTCCCCTCCATCATTCTTGACCTTGCACACGCAGATGCTGACATTTTTCACCCAGTGCACATCGACGTGGAATAGTGTTCAGACACTCAGTTCCAACAGCGTGCTGTTACTGAATTTTTAACAGCAGAACAATTTCCTCCAATTGAAATTCACAGACGAAGGCAAGCCATTCGTGGTGATCTGTGTGTTGATGTTAATACAATAAGGTGCTGGGGAAAGTGGTTCAAAGATGGGGAAGTGAGGCAAGCAGATTGAGTGACAAACCACGAAGTAGAAGGCCTGTGAGTGGCAAACCTCAAAGTGGAAGGCCTGTGACTGTGAGTGATCAGCTTCATCAGGATTGCGGAAGTGTATTGAAGTGTGTGGTGATTTTGTAGAAATATAATTATGCAGCTTCGAAAATAAATGACATAAATATATATTTTTATTTCATTAAAATACCTTTTCTTGCCCATTTTCTATTTAAGTGGAGGCAAAATTTGTCAGCCCACCCTCGTGTATGTGTGTGTGTGTGCTTGTATGTGTGTGTGAAAATGTCACTTTCTTTCAATGATGTTAAAGCCAGAGTCTCAGAGTTAACTCCTTGAAGGGACTTTCTATGGGTCAAAAATGTTGACTGTGGCTATTAGCCTGTTTTTGAGGTTTTCCAGAATTGTTTCACTTTAAAAAACATAATTTTTTTATGACTTTCAGGACAGCCAAGAGAGGCTGCCACCTCTAAGCAAGTTTAATGGACTAGCACATGATAATATGAAGAAATTAAATACTGAAATAATTAGAAACCTAAACAATTAAATTTACAAGGAAGAGGTTTGTACTCTCAAATCTATTGGCTTCATCTTTCTACATGTGGAACCCCAACAAAGTGTCAGTTCATGCCTGTGTCTCTTACTTCCTTGCTGTTAGCCATTGTCATCGTTAACCTGTACCATGTGGGAGGACCATCTTAGTTACACTTTGAAGTATAGAAAAGAAAGACCAACCCATTATCTAAAGCTTGTTCTCCTGCAATTTTCCAATATAAGGGGTAGCTTCTTCAGATAATTATATCTAATGAACTCACCCTCAAGTCAATTTTCAAACTTATAGCTACATGACTATACACAATATAATACAGATCTATAGTTCATAGATTGATAGACTATTTATGACATTTATGTGGGAATAATTACATCTAAATGTTTCCTCATAGGGTGTCATTAAGGAGTTATGAAAGTAGTGCTAGCCTGTAAAGCCAGAAATACTTCAAATTCCAGAATTTGTTGATGTGCTGTATAAAACAAACATAAAATGTTCAGTAAAGTGTAAGAAAACCATTCCAAATTTACAGCTGAGCTACTAAAAACTAAGGGAGACACAAAGAGACCAACAATGAGAAAAAGGAAAGATCAGAACTCAAGGCATAAACTGAAGATTAGGCTGCCCTGTGAGAATTTGCAGAGGTTAATAACAGGGAACTCAGATTTGAACAAAAAACTCGGGGGGTATATCAAATGGGGCTTCAGTTAGAAGATGACTTAGAACTGACTATATTGATTCTACCTACACTTTGTTTTCCGTTACTAATAATTTCTATTCAGTACAATTCAACACATTTAAAATAATGTGTTGACTAAGATAAATGTTTATAGAAGGAATGTAAAAAGAGAATGAAAGAAGGAAGGAATCAATAAAGTATGTTCATGTACATACCTACCTGTAAGAAAAATGTGGAGTTTAAGTTACTTTTTGAGTACTTATACTGTTCATTGTCCTTTTATTTAGCTGAGAATTTAATCTTATTTTTCATTTAATAAGATCCTCAAACTATCATTCTGTCTTGTTTTAATCTTAAAAAAGACATTAGAAGAACATAATTTACAGCTTATTCAATTAATATATATTTAATTGTTTCAGGAACTTCAAAATATGAAACATTCAACTTTTGTAAGAAATCACTTAGGGCTCAAATTCTAGCTCAGAACATGTTTTCAAAGAGGGTGGAAGAAGTAATCACTTTTGGCCATTTCAGTAAAAAATTCAGAATTAGGAAAAAGGAATAAAAACACTGAAAATCTCTAAATATTACTCAGCTCATCTCTGATTTTGTTTTTGACCTTGTGACATTCCCTCTATCTTTTAGCTCTTGGCTCTTCAAAATTTCAAGATGTTTTCAAAGAGGAGATGCCTAATGTACTGCATCAAATAGTTTGTGAAATGAAGTAAGACATGAATTATTAAATAAATAATGTTGAATGTTTGCAGTCCGGAATGAAAATGTTATTGGTCTACGAAAAAAAAACAAACTTCGTTTTGTTTCTAATCCCAGAGATGAAATTTTCTCTGCTGTGATCCTCCTCTCCTCCTGACCCTAAGAATTGCACAGAGATTTCATCAGGATGAAAACTTTATAATTATCTGCTCATGATAAGAGAGGATCAGAATGAGTGTGTGAAAAAACATACCAAGAAAACATTAATAATTTTTTTTGCCTCTTCTTTATGAGCTCAATTAAAATATTACTTAAATTTTATTGGGATAGTTGTTTATACTTTTTCTGAATGAGCATTTTAAGCTATACAGTGGGCTCTGAGAAATAGATTGATTATCCTGCCCACTATGAAACCTATAAATATGTTGAGACTTTTCACAATTAAAACTAATCTAAGAGAAATGTTTGTATTGGGCACAGTTTTATGTAAGAATTAACACCATAGGAAAAAACAACTTCAATATTTAAAATATTAGATTACCCAGTATTTATGCCATTTAATTTTAGAAAACCTTATTTTTTCTTTTACACAAAAGATAAGCTATATCTAAATCTGTATCTGTATCTATATCTACATATATGTAGAGATCTAGCTTTTTATTTTATAATTGTAGATTCTAGTTGTTTTAGAGTCTCTACCTATGTAAGTTAGAAAACATATAAAAAGGTAATATATTTTCACTTTCACCTGGACTTACGTGCTATGGAGTTCTAGGATTTTTATTAGAGAAGTAGATTTATAATTTTCTTCAATTTATTTACCCCCAGGCCACATCTTTGTGACTTTGTGCTTGAAGTCATCATGGGAATGTCTAGCTTCATTCTCTGAACACTTTGGGCTTTGTCCTGAGTTCCTTCATTTCTTAGGGAGAAAAGATCATAGGTGCATTCAGAATTTTGATTAACTCTTTTTTACTGTGACTCATTAAAATCTCCTGATGAATGTTAAAGGAAGTTATATGTTATTTAAAAAATAAAACTAGAAATTAAAAGAACCTTTCTTTACAGTTTATGATTACAAGTTACCTCTTTGAATCAATTGCTGTATACATACCTTCTTTTGTCTTCCTCCGGGTGTTAAAAGCCCCCTAAGACATTTCTCCTCAATTATATTTCAGGTGATTTTTAGAACTTTGAGGGAAGCTCAATTAGTGATTGCTCATAAAGTTAGATATTTTCTTCAAGAAAGACGCTAATGGAATGTGAAATTTTTTTCTTTTGTTGAGTTTCACATGCAAGTTTCAACTAAACTCTGCTCATGGGTAGCAGGTATAGTTGTTCAGACCCCTCAATTCCCATTAAGATTTTTTACTCAATCAAAAGTAAATTTAATTCACTTTTACTGTATTATAAGAGCATGAAGGAGTTCCCTGCTGGTGTAGTGGCTTAAGGCTTCGGCGCTGGCGCTGTCAGTGCTGTGGCCTGGGTTCGATTCCCAGTCAGGGAGCTACCCACATACCAAAAAGCAAAAAAAAAAAAAAAAAGTATGGAATCTGTTCACTTCATTTTAAAGCTTCTCAGTGCTATAAGGCAGCATTTTGCCCACATATATGAGTGGTATATTGACCAATAGGCTCTTACCCCTAGTTTCTTCAACTGAAAAGAGTCTTCTAAAATTTTTTATTTTTTGGATATTTTCCAACATACTTATGAATAAAATATAAGGGAAATCTTTATATACAAGGGCTGTCCAGAAAGTATAAAGCCACATAATATGAAAAATAAAGGCATTTATAGCTGGATTTTACCCAGACAACCCTTGTGTATCCATTATCCAGTTTCAATTATCAACATTTGACAGTTGTCTCATTGACCCACACCACTCCCATTTTCTTTATTTATTTAAGCTAAAGCATTAAACAAAACTCCACATATCATATCATTTCCCTCATAAGTTTATCAGCATGTGCATCTAACTGATAAGAACCTTTTAAAAAAGAAATACATTGCATTGTTACCCCAAGTTAAAACTAATTTTAAAATTTCATTAGTAACCATCCACATTTATGTGGACCTAATTGTCTCAAAGATGTCCTTTTAGAGTTCATTTGTTAAAATCAGGATCCAAATTAACTCCACACATTGCTTTTTTTTTTATTATTACTTTTTCATGTCATTGAGTTGTTAGAGAAACCAAGTTGTCTCTCCTTGTAGCATGTCCTAAATTTGACTTGGTGCTTCCAATGAAATCATTTATCTTAACCTATTATTACCCATATATCTTGCATACTGGCAGTTTAATTAGATTTAGAGTCAGTTTGGGGGGAAGGCAAGAATGTTTTATAGAACATCATGTCAGGAATCTCATTATATATGGTTGTTTCACTTGTAGTGATGCTCTAGCTGATTAGTGGGTTGAGATAATGCCAATGTGATCCCTCTTTTATAAAGTTTCTTGTCAAATTTCACTCAGTGGTTTTAGTAGATCATCATAGTCAAGTTCATTATTTTGTTCTGTGGTAGAAGATTATAACTTTGTAATTCTGCCAGGCCTTTTGAATTTATTAGCTGGAATTCTTCTTAAGAGAATTTTTACACCTCAACTACTTTAATCTTGAAATAAAATTTGTTCAGAAAAGTGGTATAGATGTTTGATTTGTTCCTTTTATTATTGCATTTTTCAAAATAATAAGTTCTTACTGTGGTATTTTTAATGGTGACCCGAGTGTGTGTGTGTTTGGGTGAGGGCAGCATTTTAAATTTATGGATTTTATATTTTTAATTCTTTGTGTTTTTTTGAATTAAGTATGATTTTAACGTGGGCTGCAGGGCATGTCTGGTGGCAATGAATTCCTTCAGTTTTTGTCTGAAAAATGTTTATTTCCCCTTTACGTTTGAAGGGAATTATAGAAGTCTAGGTTGGTATGTGTGTATGTAGGTGAGTGCACGTGTGTGTTTTCCTTCAACACTTTAAATATTTCACTCCACTTTTTCTTGCTTGTATAATTTTCTCTATAGATAAGGTATCCCCCTGATCCCTACTCCTGGCTTATTTCAAGATTTTTTTCTTTGTCTTTGTCTGCAGGTTGCATATGACATGACTGAGTACGATTTCATTGGTATTTACCCTGTTTGGCATTTTCTGAGCTTCTTGGATCTGTGACTTGGTGTCTGTCATTCATTTCAGAAAGCTCTTTACCACTGTTACTTTTTACCAAGTACTTTTTCTATAGTCTCTTCTTCATTTCTTCTCTGAAATTACAATTATGAGTATGTTACATATTATAAAATTAGCTGATGATAGTTCTTGGATATTCTGGGTTTTTTTGTTGCCATTTGTTTTAATTTCTATTTTTTTTATGTTAGGAAAGTTTCTGTTGACATATCAAACTCATTGATTCTTTTCTGGGCCCCATCCAATCTACTAACGAGCTTGTCAAAATTATTTTTATCTTTGTTGTAATGTTTTTAATTCTAGCATTTCCTTGTAATTCCTTTTTAGAATTGCTATCTCTATTCTTAGATTACTTGTTCGTTGTTGTGTGGTGTCTACTTTTTCCATTAATGTATAACATCTGCATAATCATAGCTATATTAAACTCCTTGTATGATAATTTTAATATCTGTGTCATATCTGAGCCTGGTTATGATGCATGATTTGTTGAATCATACTGTGTTTTAAGTTGCCTTTTGTTGGGCCTTATCATTTTTGTTGAAAGTTGTGTCAGGTAGTAGAAACTGAGTGTGAGAATTTATGTTAACCCAGTTAGAAATTGGATTATGCTTAATGTTTTCTGTAACTATTAGTGTCAGGGATTTCAAACTCTTCTAGAATCATAGAGTATGTTATTTCTCTCAATTTTGTTCTTCTCTATGTACTTCTTCTGAGAGATTCTGTGTCTTGCAGCTCTTCCAACTGTAATCCACAATTATTATACTGGAGCCCTGTTGGTGTGTTGGTAAGATGTCAGAATGAGGAGAAGGCTCTAATCTTATAATTAAATCTCAGTCTTTTCAAAGATATGTATCTCTGGGCAGTGATCTTTATAAGTGTTTTTCCAGTAGCTTATTTTCCCCTCCTGTTCTTTACTCTCTTCCTTGGCTCACCTCTCATTCCTAATTTATTTCACTGAAGTCGTGACCCTTGTTCAATATGTTTTTCCTGCTTATATGAGACATAAAGACTAGAGGTACTGAAGTAGGAGAAATACCCTTCCCCAGATAGGATGAAGCTCTGATGTCTTTTCTCCTAGAAAGTAGGTCTTTGTTATGGAGAAGATTCTGGGCATATTTCAGAATGATTATTCTTTCTCTCCTCTTTCAGAACCAGGAGAAAACCTTCCTCAGATCTTCATTTTAAGAACCTGGTGAGGGTCCTGATGGTAATATCTATAAATTATCCTCCCTAGGACTGTGGACTCCAAGAACCTTCCATTCTTACATTAGTTCACACTCAGCTTCTAGACATTTTTCAAAATTACCATTTAAGTCTTTCTACCACTTAAAGCTTCAGAGACATTTTTACAGGTAAAAAGATCTTGGTTGCATCTCTGTAGATTGACTTGTTTCTATAGATTTCAGAATGGTAGCTTGCTCTGAAACTTCAGTTCTCTGATAGGTTCAAGAAAAATAATTGATTTTCAGTTCATACAACTTATTTCTTGTAAGAACGAGAGTGATGGCATCCAAATCTTTTTTGGTTGTCAGAGCTGAAATCAGAAGTCAATTTCAGTATTCTCGTTGAGTCCTCAAATTACTCTATTCTAGAATCATGGGAGCATCAACAAATTGGATGTATATCATTTAGATATGACCCAGTTTGTATTTTATTGACTCCTTGCTTTCTGGTAACAGACATCCCAGGCCCATCTTGTAAATTGTCTTTGCCAAATCTGAAATAAACCATTTCTTCAAGGATTCCTGATGATGATGATGATGATGATGATTTTAAAGTAAAAGTAAAACATCCTTATTGAGATTTTAGATAAGCTACTCTATCATATTGCTGTCTCAGCATACATTTTCTTTGGCTAAGTGGTCTGCAGGAATCTTAAACTGACATGAGTCCCCTCATGGCAGAACATGCCCTCAAGAACAGCCCACAGAATCACATGCAAATGTTAAATTAAGCTTCTGATAACACTTCTTCAATAGCCCTTGAGATCAACGAACAGCCTTTCCTTCCTCCCAGTGCCTGTATGCCTTATAGTGCCCCTTGGTTAAGACTCTTGTGGCGGACACCCAAACCCTGCTATTTTGGTTTGAATTGATTAATCCTAGCTCTCAGGGGGCTCAAAGCACTCCACCCAAGACCTTAATGAAAGTGTGTGCCTTGGGTCCTGTCTCTCTTTCTCTGTTTGCACTCTGCCTTGACCTTTTTGTGTAGCCCCTTGAAGCATACTGTATTTTTCCTCCAGGACCGCAAGCACTAAACTTCTGTATTTCAGTTATTCTTATAGCTTGTTGCTGAACCATGCTTCATTACTCAGCACCCTGTGCTCTACTTAACAAATGCTTATTTGACAGATTCATAACAATTTTATATGATTTTCAAATTGATTTAAAGATATATATGTATATATTTATGAAGCATAGCCTATTATTGACTATTATGCATAGTTAATATTTCTTCAATAATTCAATAATATGTATTGAGCACCTACTTTGTGCCAGGGATGAGTCTAGTGAAGGTCTATCAGTGAATAAAATAAGACCTTTATAGTTATGGCACTTCCTTATAGAAAGCACAGGCAGGACACAATAAACTCTAGTAAGCAGGTAAATATGTGAAGTGTTACAAGTTGCTAGGTACCATGGACAAAGAAACATTTTAAAAACTTTCCAAATATTTTTTACTGGATGTGTTTACAATGAATCAGAAGTGCAACTCTGCCTGAACCATCAGTTTCTGATATTTTCTTTACAGTCACATTTAATTAAAGAAAAATGTTCTTGTTAAGTAAAATTATTTCTTGTGCATAAAGACAGCTATGAAAGATGACTAATTATGAAATCTAATGCAAGAAAATAATTAAGACAATTATCAAACCAAAATGAAGTTCCATATCTAATTTTGTAAAGAGAGTAACTAAAATAAAACAAAGTGTCTTGACATAACTTTGAAAAAGGTGAGATCTTGAAGAACCAGAAGAATGAGAAAATTGAAAAGAACATTCTGAATAAAAAAAAATCTGAACTGGAAACAATAAGAAAATCATTAAGAGTATATCATAGTTAACATTTTTTTCTTGTAATTTTCCTCTTGGATATTAACATATCTTTTGAAGGTGCATGTGTTAATTTATAATGTTTGAAAGTGGAACTTTAATGAGTCCAATCATAATACTCCTTCATACATAAATGTTGAAAGACTTCAACATATACTACTTTGTTAATTAGTCACAATTCTACGTTTTAGATAGGGGTGAGCTTATTATCCTAACCATAATCAGAGAAATTAAATTGATTCTAACTCATAATAGAGCTAAAATTAGAAACCATATTTTACTTCCCTTAGTCTAGGAAACTTTTTTGCAAATCATTTCTCATGTAAAATGGATCTTTGCCAAAAAGCTTGGGTCACTGATACTTTTAATGTGGTGAAAGAGAAAGATTGACTGAAATAAAAAAAAAGAATCACTTAAATTTCCCACTGAAACCTGAATATTAAAATAGTTATTCTTCTACTGACTTCTCAAAAAGAACAAAACAAACAACAAAATTTTTCTGCAGCCTATGATTCCCCAGTGGTGAGGTGAGATGAGACACTAACAAGAATCCTCCCTGCATGTCTCACAATACTCTGTGAGATTTCTCCTCGAAGGGATGGAGTCTCTTTTACTTCCTTTTGAATTTGAGTGGGCTCTGTGAACACTTGACCTTTAGAATAGAGTGAAAGTAACGTTAGGCCATTTTCTGGGCCCAGGGTTTAAGAGAACTGGAAGTAATCATGTACAGTATCCAACCATCTTGCTATAAAGACCATGTGCAAAAGCTTTGACATAATATTGGGGTGGGGAAACTGGGGGACCCAACCCAAGTGAAACCATAAAATCATCCAGCAAAGTCCTATCCAACTCCTGATTTACAAAACAATGAGGTGTAATGGAATGGTCTTATTCCAATCACCACATTTTGGAGACGGTTATTTTGCAGCAATAGGCAACTGGGACACCCCTTCCCCTTTCCTGGACTTCTTACTGGGCTGTAGGAGTCTCTCAGATATTTCTACATAAGCTGCTTATGAAATCTGTAAAGGGAAAAACGTTTCTAAGAAACAAACATAATCTTTTCAAGTGTAGCAAATTCTTGAATAACATCATTTTGTTCAAAGTTATTTCATAATTGTTGAGATGAAGCAACATTGATTTTAAAAACGTTGATTCCTGCTGGGGCCACTGTCTGCATGGAATTTGCATATTTTCCCCATGACTATGTGGGTTTTCTCCGGGTAGTCTGGTGTGCTGCTACATCTCAAAGATGTGCAAGTGAGGTGAATTCATGGGCCTAAATTGTCTTAGTCTGAGAGAATTTGGGTGCATGTATGAGTGGCTTTGCCACAGAAGGCAGTAAGGCATTCAGCTAATACGGAGTGAAGTGGGGTGTGTCAGTTCAGTTCTCAATCAGAAACAGGTGGCAAACTTGAAGGAAGATAATTGAGGGATGCGGTGGAGGGGCTTGTTAGTTTGTTTTCCAAAGGATAATCTAATGAGGATGCAGAGTGAGGCACCAGGAGGAATAGTGCACTAAACTGGGGCTAGTAGCAGCTAAGTTGTTAGCACCTTTAGGATCAAAAGCATCAAGAGGCTCTTGAGCTGTTTTCCTGCTAGAGCCCACTCCTACCTCTTTGGAGTGTACTTTGAATAAACTATCTTTTTGTTTCACCTCTAAAAAAAAGCATCAAGAGAAGTAACTCCAAGACCCCATAAAGAGAAAGTCTGGGTGTATAGAACTGTCT
Source organism: Lyroderma lyra (assembly GCA_004026885.1). Classification (NCBI taxonomy): domain Eukaryota; kingdom Metazoa; phylum Chordata; class Mammalia; order Chiroptera; family Megadermatidae; genus Lyroderma; species Lyroderma lyra. The sequence goes on along the minus strand of PVJL010006899.1, from coordinate 40,842 downwards.
TGAGAGGAGCAGTGATCTTCAGTGGAGGAACACAGATCCTGGGCAACCTGACTCAGTAACAATAGATACCTCTCCTGGCTAGGGTGCATTCTTACTTTGTGCCATGCGAGGCCTTGATAAGCTCTGGCCACTGGAGACCCAGACCTGGAATCAGCTGGTTGGAAAAGAAATACCTTACCTGTTTTCATTTATCTTTCTTAAATGCAGGTATAGCTTGCATTGATTTCAATATTTAACATCAGAAGTGTTTTGGATGTTTATTTAGAAATTTGGTGAACTTGTTTTGACCAGAAATATGCTGTAGGATTTTAACCCCTGTTCATTATATCAAATAGCCTGTGGTAAAATTTGTTTTGTTATACGCCATTTCACTTAAAGTCAGTTTCTAAGAACCTATGGGCAGTGTTAAGTAAATTTCTTTGGCCACAATGAAATCTTCGCCCTTCTCTATTCAGTCATTGATCCAGAGCTTTAAATCTCACTTCCATAAAATAAGTTATCCTGACATTGATCAGCCTGTGTACCCTGGGCATCCTGCCCCATTCCTCATTTGCTCTCAAAGTAAAAAAAAAAAAAAAAGCAAAACAATACTGATGCTAACTGTTCCTAATTTTACTTCACTTCTTATTCTCCCCCATGAACTAAACCATCTATTTAATCAGTTCAAACTCTGATTTTTATTAAGAAAGTGATGTCTGCAGCAAAGGCACTGCCTCTAAAAGGCCCCTCTTAAAATGCACACATCACGACTGGGAGAATAGAAGTAACTGGGGCTGTAGCTTAGAAGTGGCAATTAACCTTTACCTTGTGCGTAAATTTCTGTTTCTTGATAACGGCTGCATGCTGTGCTTTGCTTTGAAGAATTTTGACACTGAGCTCAGAGGGAATGAGTTATAAGGGTCAATTACTGATATCACCCATGAGTGCAAAAAGGAGGAATTTGTTGTTGCTGATAGTCTTTTTTTCACAGATAAGAAAGACTCCAAGGGGAACAATGATAGGTAGTAAAGGGACTGAGTGCTGTGGTGAATTTGGTTCGTGTAGACTATGGCTCCAGTACTGAGGCCTGGGTGGTACACTGGGGCATGATCATGGGTCCTATAGAGCTAGCAAGACATATAATTGTAGCTATACATTTTGTTGAGTGTTTTGTCTTCTCTGCATCTTATCTTAGGTTATTCAGTATTAGGGTGAGTAGTTTGTTTGTTTGTTTTTGTTTTTATAATAGTAGTAATCTTTTGTTAGTTTTATTTTAAATACATTTACTAATACTGTCTCGTAATCAGGCCAGGAAAGGATTGGCACTCTTTTTCCATCAAAGAGGGAATAAATATAGAAGTTAAAGATCTTGCTCAATATGATATGTGAAAAGAACCACAATTTCCTGATGATGAATTGCTGTGATTTTATCCCACAGTAAAATCCTGAAACTTGATGTTCCTTCAAGGCACCCAAAATACTTTGCTAGTTGATGCTTTGCTCTAAAGTATGCATTATCTCTTTGCAATAAAAAGAAGACTTAAAATAAAATACTCATCTTTTATTAAAAATTTTTGTCATGTTTCATGTGACAAGATAAGAAGTGGAAAACTTTAAAAGGACAAAATCTGTAAAGTCTTCAAAGTTTTCAAAATTATTCACTACAAACAACTGAAAATACAAAGTATAGTTTATAAAATAGAAAGTCTATATGTCTATAAAAATATGGGCATATGTATAGAAAACCTGACTTTGCTTCCACTGAAACCCAATCAATTGTTGAAAAACATTCATTGAAAAATTGTTACAACTGTCAGAGTGAAATACAATGCACCTTTATCAAGAAAATCTGAAGGTAGCTTTCAGATGACACAAAAGTTTAAAGATAAAACTAAGTAGATATTTATCACCCAAAATAATATCTCAAAGACAGTATTTCCTAATGGAACGTTAATATAATTCCTCTTTTTTCTTTTCTGATGTCTCTTTGGGGCTCATGGGTCTCTGCAGTCAAGTCCTGATTAATGGTTCCAATTCCAGACTTTAGCCAATGAGGAATTAGTAAGAAAGTATTCTTAATTATCCTCAAGATTCAAACTTCAGTATTGTAGGGAAGATAATTGTTTTCTTTAAATTTTCTCTCTTGCTTTCCATCTTTGACTCTTTCTAGGAGTCACGCTTTGTAGTGTCTTACCTTGTTCTAATCATCCTTTTTCTCAGGGGTCAGGACCCAAATCCAATTTAACAATAAATTATTGATTTTGATTATATAGTTATAGGTGTATTTATTGTGACAATCATAGATTCCATTATGAAGCTGCTCAACAGTTTATGTTTATATTTCATATAAATAAGAGTAAATACATATAATACAGCAGGAAACCAATTTTCCTTAAAAGTAAGTGAGAAAGTTTGTTCTAAATTAAAGCTGGGGAGCACCAATAAAATAGTTCAATGAAACAGGAAAAACCAACCCCCCCCCCAATAAAACAGTACATATTTCATCTTGGTGAAGGACATGAAGAATTAGAGGAATTAGATATTCATGTCAGTGAAAATGCCTTTTAAATTTGTAAGATTGTATTAATAAAAAATTGTTTCTCAAACATATTTATGTAAGCCAGGTAGATATCTTGCCCCATCTCCCACTCAAAATCATGAGATGATCTTGTTGGGGAAATATGGTTAAAAACAAAATCTCCCAACCCCCAAAAATCTTTTCACAAATGTAAGAGAGAAAGAAAACAATGTTATCATTTGAATGAGCATTCATTCAGAATGTGATGCACATCACAGGCAACCCACTAAGAGAACGTAAAGACAAAAAGAAAGCTCGCCCTTTTGCAGTATCAAGCAGTCATAACCTGTTACATACATGTTTTCAAGCTGAACAGTCACTAGTCCTCAAGTAAGAGGTCTTCATATCACCATTTGTCACAGATAATTCATCTTTATCTGATAAGTGGGGTGATCATCTATGTTAGCTAATTATCTTTATCATGAGAAAAAAATAAACTCTCATATATTTATGGCAGAAAGTAGTATTTTAATTTGGTGAAAGATACTCTTAGATTTAGGCTCCTACCCATCCACAGAAACTGTATATAGGGGAACTATATACAGTTTCTTTTTTTTTTTTTACACCTTTTTACAATTCAAAGAGGTAGCTCATAGGTCCTTGAGAAACACCTAAGTCAGAATGTTGACAAAAGACCTACATAGCCTTCAAAAAAAAAAAAATATATATATATATATACACATTTCAAAGAGAGAAGAAAGTACCTATGAGTTTTCTAAGGTAAATACTCTAAGAAAAAGGAAAAGAGGAAGATTTCTCCATGTTCAACAGGGAAAGAATTAAGCCACTTACATTTAACTTGTACTTGTCCTTACAGTCTCTAGTCTTACTGACACAGATAGCGAGTTTCTCTATAGTTGCTGATCATGAAGTACGTTGGCATTTTTAAGCCGTTGGCTCTCCTTCCATTTTAGAGGAAGAAGGATATTAATAAATGATGACAAGATTATTATTATTATTATTATTTTGAGCACAAGGAGATCATCAGGGTAAGTGTACTGATCTTTAATTATTGAAAAAAACTTCCCTCATATTGACATGTGACGAAGAAGAAAAGGGTAAAAAACCCCATATAATCCCTTTCAATTATTTAACACAGCTACAAGTCTGCCAGAAATTGGAATCAACATCTAAGTTTTCAGATGCTTGCCACCTCTTCTTTTCATTTTTTGATACCTTTTCGAGTCTCTTAAAATCAATTTTGAAATTGACAGTGTTCTTAAGTTTACTCTTTAAAGTCCACACATTAGACTATTTGGCACTTTGTGGCTTAATTTATCTGATTAACATGTATGGAAATCAATACTTTAATTTCTGCTTTCTTTTTGTGTGGTCCTGGCTTTGGGGACAGCTTTTAACTGGCTCGGTTTTCTCTTACAACACTTCCTCTCATGTCTCCCCCACTCATATCTCAAGCTCTCTTACATGGTAGTTCTCTGTCTCTCTCTATTTCCACCTTCAAATTAGACAAAATGTCAAAACACTGCCTACCTAAATTCTATTCACCACATAGTCATTCAATTCCCCCCAAAACAAATTCCTGAGATAAGTAATCAACTCATGGGTTAACTTAAATTTATTTACATTTTAATGAATTTTTCAAGCAACAATTGTATTTTTTTTTATTGCAGCAATGGTATACATAATTTATATCTTGTTTCTAAGCCTAACAAATGTGTTTTCTGGAGATAAGAGGTCTATTTCCACTATGTTTGTTCTCTGCATAGTTGAAGTTTATGAAAAGGTTTATGAACATTACTTATGATAGTTTTGGTAATCATTTCCCCCTTTTAATTGCGAATATAGACTCAATTTTGCATGCTGAAATTTTTGTCTCTGTTTCGTTACTTTTGTATTTAACGTGATCAGATTTGACTTCCAATTACTTATTAACTTAATGTAGAATTAATCTTCCTCTCCTATAAACACACATGTATATTAATACCACATATTGACAATCTGTGAAATGCAAAATTTTATTGTTGATGGGAAATGGAGCAAAGCACAGTGTTAACTGTTAAATTGATGTTATTTTTTCTGGAACATTGCCCCTGAGAATGTCACATTTTTGGATTCTATATTTCTATTTATTAGTGAATCTCAGAAACAAAGTTGATGAAAAACTTTTTTTAAATTTAATAGAGGTTAACTGTGAAGAGATTGTGCAGATTTAAGTTAAATTGCCTATAAGGTACTGAAACTTAATGACAATGGTCATCCCATATTAATTTTTATCACATTTTACAATTGATATGTATAAAATAAGTCTTTTGGAAAGTTTCTGTAAAGTAAAAAGAATAACTGGCTTCTAGTTTTTCAATGTTTATTTAGTATTTTAATAGGTATATGTCTCCTCAATATATTTTCATTAACAATTATATTATTTCTTAGGCTAACATAACAAGGAGGGCCTAACTGTTACTATTAATATTTATCATCATAATAAAAACAGCTACAACTTATTGAATTCTTTCTCTATACTAGTAATTTTGTCAAGTTCTTACATGTACATGCATTATCTTATGTTCACAACCCTATGAAGGGCAAGCACTCATTTCTACTTTTACAGATGAGGACACTGGGGCTCAGAAGAGTCAGGTAGTTCATGCAAGCCCATGCACCAGTAAGTGCTGAGGCTTGAACACTAACTACTCATGTCTGTGTGCATAAACACCACTGTTTCTAACCATTATACTAACTGCCTTATTGAGATATTGCTAAGCTCAGTTATATAAAATTAATTAGGTGAGAGAGCACATTGGAAACCTATGTGAGAATCAACTAAACTGTTTTCCTTTTTATTCTCCCCAGAGTTCAGAATGATATGTAGATTCAAATTGAATAAGTAAATTGTTGAAGGTCTTTAGACTCCATATAATAATTTTTCCCTTATAACAATGTGATGTTTAGTTTTATGTGTTAACTTGAAGTGTGTTTTTTTATGCAATTAATATTTAAATCAGTAATTTGAACAAAGTAGATTGCCCTCCATAATGGGGTTGGGCCTCATCCAATCAGCTGAAGGAGACCTAAATATTAATAGAACAAAGAGTCGGGCTTCCCCAAGCAAGATGCAATCCTCCACCAGACAGCCTTCAGACTTCTTCTGTACCATCAGCTCTCCTGGGTATGCAGGCCCACACTGCAGATTTGGGACTTCTCAGTCTCTGTAATCACCTGAACCAATTCTTTATATGTCTTTCTATATAAATACACATCCTACTGGTTATGTTACTCTGAAGACCCCTGAACGATACACACACAGTGTTTCTGGCATGCATAATTAATGTTAGAATGTTTGGTAATAAGGAGCAAGTTATATACCATTCACTATTGAACCCACCTAGGGACTTCCATTCGGGGGTCTATTTGGCTTTTCTAAATGTGACTTTTGGTTTAACAATTAATCTAATAATAAATATTTAGGGAAAAACATTATTTACAGAATAATTATTATTCCATTACAAATGCAAACACACAAATGATCATATGTAAGCAACATCCTTCATGCAAATTCTAGAAATCATTATTAGGAGAGCTGGGAATTACAATGTATTAATTTTTTAAAAAGATTTAAATTAAGTACTGTATAATTGAGCATAAAAAATTCTGTTATGGTTACTTATTTATCTCAGTCTGTTAAATTTAATCTATAGTGTCTTGGTCTTTTTCCATCAAAAAAATCAAAGAAATTTTTTAAGAATTATTTCTAAATGTTGCTATATCTTTATTGGAAAGTTTACCAAAATAATCATATAACTTAATAGAGAGGAATTTGCATGCTTTCTTTATGAAAATAGAGTCGTACTTTTCAGAATTTCTTCTCTTAGATTTGGAATATACAGCAACAGGGCATGTATACATCTGGCTTTTATTAAGGACAGGTTTGTAAATTATAAAAGGGGCAGTGCATCTGTTAAATTCATAGTTCAAAAACAACAGAATAGAAATTTAACAATCTATGAGTAGAATATATGTGCATAATATGATCTTAGAAAAATTGAGTAGCACAAAAACTGAATGTGAATCTATTGATCCTAAGGAGCTATGGTGTGGATTTACTAAAAAGAACAGGAGGCATCAAATAAAATATCTAATTCTTAATCACAATAAAATCTAGAACATTGAAATTAAATAGAGGAAGTCTAAGATCAGAAAAGAATGTATTAATGTAAAAGCATTATGACAAAATTAAAAAAAATGGAGGGAATTATTATTTGATAGGATTTTGTAGAAATAAGTATCTATTTGGAGATTAAGATTTAAAAAACATTGAATTAAGATTCAGAAGAACCAATATTATGCAAGTTGGAATTAGAATAACAGAGAGCTGAAAAAGTTCTTTGAAACATAATCATCAAATGAACACTTTAAAAAGTTTCCTAATCTGAAGACTTGAGGCATGACCAAAAGAGGTCAGAGGGTACCAGGCAAATTTAGTGAAAACAGCCACTCTGTATATTCTTTCAAAGGATATAATGAGGTTAGTGTTAGATTTTTTTCTCCTGGTCATAAAGTGTCAGAAATCAATAGAGCAACATCAACAGCTTTGAAAGAAAAAAAAAAATTAAGGACTAAGAATTCTATACCCAGAGAAGCCATCATTTGTTGCAAAGGCACAAGAAAGATATTCTCTGACATACAAGGACATAAAAATTAAACCATCTAAGTAGCCATCCTGAAAATAAATTACTTGAAGGTATATCCAGGTAATGGAAACATGCATCACAATAAATTTTCAAGAAAGGAATGGCATGACATAAGAAAATCATGATGAACAATGAGACCAGAAAGAAGGAACATAGAAACAGATACTTTTAGTATAATAAAACAAAGGGAATTTTTAAAAGAGATCTCTTACAAAGGAAATTTCAAGGAAAAACACTATTAGTTTACAAAGAATAATTGCAGTAAAAATAATAGAAAGGGAGCTGCAAAAGGGGTGCCATTTTCAGTTGATAGAAGTCAGCAATAAAGCCTGCATTTCAAGACTAAATGCCCTCAGAATCATCTAGGCAATCTGTTAAGCATATGTATCTTCAAGACTCATCTCAGACCTTGGAAACCAAATTTAGGTGTGGAGCCTGAGAATCAAAACTATTAAAAAGCTCGACACAATATTCATACAGATGACATATAAACATTTACATATAAATAGTTTAACACAGTTGACAGTTGTTCTGGGAGATAGCCAATCAAATCTCCCTTAAGAGAACTGAAGATCCTTGCTCCATGAAGTAACCCATTTTTTTTTCTTACTTTTTCCTTGGGCAATTGATAGGGTGAGGAAAAAGAAATCTGTGACTGTTGCATTTAAAAGTTCTCAGAAGATAATATATTAAAATAGAGGCAAGAACATATAGTGCCTTAAAAAAATTCTATGAAAAGATTCTCTAATTACTTTCTGCTTCATGTTTAAAATTTTACTGAGAGAAGAGAGATGGCCTTTTAAGGCCTCAGGGGAGGTCAGCAAACAAATTTGGAGACATTACCATTGAGCCCACAATGGTTAATAAAATGAGGTAAGAAATTTGTTATTTGTGGTCACACAAATAACACAATGGTCAATCTTTTCCACCCCAGGGGAAATCACAAGAGGTCAGAAACCTCCTTTTGAGGCTGTCTCCTCATTGTGACCTCATTTGCTATGAGTTATGGGTAAAAATTCTAAGTTTGCTCCATAATCAAGTGAAGTCTGGGATTAACATTTGCAAAGAGTTGAAGATGGATAAAGAACATGGCTCAGTGATCGATGATAACCAGTGCATCAGTTAAGTAGACAAAGCTGCTAAACAAATAGAGTCGAAAGTCTATAAAGTCTTAAAGCTCTAGAACAGGCATATGCAACCTGTGGCCCAGAATGGTTTTAGATGCAGCCCAACACAAATTCTTAAAACACTGTGAGATTTTTTTTTAAATCTTTTTTTTTTAACTCATCAGCTATTATTTGTGCTATTTTATGTGTGGCCCAAGACAAGCCTTCTTCAAATGTAGTTCAGGGAAGCCAAAAGGTTGGATACTGCTGCTCCAGAAGCTTATTTTTCACACAAACAACAATCCAAGAAGGGTGCTATTCATCAGTATCTTCGTGGTCAGCATCTAGATGGCAAGAAGGTGGAATGAGAATGTCTCCATTAGAAGAACTAAAGATAAGACAACAATTAGAACTAAAGAAGCATAATTCCTAAAACAGTACCTCTTGGCTAGATAGCTTCCAATGGATAGTGGTCCCTGCTTTATGATATAAAAAGCTTAGACTTGGCCTCTATCTTTTTCAACATCCTAAAACTTTTATCTTGTTACACTGAAAAGAATCCAAATGAATACTAATGCTCTGAAAGGTGTCACCCTGATACATGAAGACTGAATGTTTATGAAATTAATAAGAGAAATAAAAAGGATTAATGCTTTAACTGAAAAATAGACAAAGGACTGATATTTGCAAGAGAAGAAATAAAAAGTTTATATTCAGATTTACTAATGCCACAGAATGCAACTGACTCCTCCTCGAACTGACGATGTTTTATCTAGTGATAGCGAATGTCATTTTTATTCATTGCTAGTGGATTTTTTTTCAAGAAAGTAGACTTTTCTGTTTTGCTTACTGAAAGTAACTGGAAAGAGGTATCTACAGTCTTAAAATAAGGTGCATCCTTTGACTCAGTAAATTCACTTCCAGTGACCTACCCTAAGGAAATAAACAGATGTGGATAACGATTTATGAATGACATTCTTTGACATTATTTGTAAAAATAAAAAAATTGTTGGAAAATTCAAGCTATGGTAGAATAACTAACTAAATGTTATAGCTATATGGTGGGCTGTCACTACCTTATTCAATTACATATTTCACAGAAGTTATGTATGTGGGAAAGTGCTCATTAGATAACACTAACTGTAAAAAGATAAAGTACAAAATGATATATATATGTATAAAGTGACATAAAGAATATCAATTTGTTGCAAAAAGAGTAAAAACAAAAATAAAAAATCCAATTAAAATAATACCCATAGAAAAAAATGTCTAAAATTTATGCTAAAATATTAATAGCAGTTTTTTTAGGTTTTAATATTATAAATGGTTAATTGCTTCTCTTTAATGTGCTTCTATATCTCCCAGAATTTCTACAGTGCACATACATCACTTTCTCATTGAAAATATCCTGTTAAAGACTAAAATAATATTTTATAGAGTCATCGAAACTTAAGATTGGAATAGGCTTTAGATGTTGTATATTCTGAACTTTTACTCAATGCAAAAATCCTCTCTATACTAAATTAAATTATTACTGACTGGTGCTAGTCACCTAAAATGATTTCTTTCAAGTTTGATAATCCAGTAGACAAAACCAATGCTCTAGCAATTCACTTTATTTTTATTTATTTAAACTCTATTTTTAAAATTTCAGTCCTTCCAAGTGATTACACGTTTCTTCACCGAAGAAATATATAAATGAAGATCAAATATGACTAATTTATCATTAACATCTTTATTAGCAGTTTGGATGCTGTAGACAAATGTATGCTCTCTGTCTCTGTCTCTCTGTCTCTGTCTCTCTGTCTCTCTGTGTCTCTCTCTTTCTGTCTCTGTCTCTCTGTCTGTCTGTCTATCTGTCTGTCTGTCTCTCTCTCTGTCTCTCTGTTTCTCTCTCTCTCTCTTTGTGTGTGTGTGTCTCTCTCTATCTCCTAAATGAAAACTGCAGTGCTTATATGACAGAGGCATCTCCTCCTCACTTTTAGAGATGTTGACTTATTTTCTATATGGAATTTCAGTAGATGCTTTTCGATAGCTCTATTCTATTTGTTTTGAAAAAGTGCCTCTAAAGTAATCTATTATAAAGTATGCAGTTTTCCAAAAAGCCATAGCGAGTTGCCTAGCAACACACTTGCTTATGTTATATAATGAAAGCAATATGATAAAATGCTATTTTTCTGGTATTAATTTTTAAACACTCTTCTAACGAAAGGAATATATTTTATGGATGGGAATTTTCGAGAGATAGGTCTTGTAAAAACAAAATAAGAGAGGGTAAATACCACGCTAATTGAAAGTCATTTTCATAATGACACAATATTAAAATTCAAGCCCAACTGTTAGGATTGAGAACTCCCTGCCAGGCCCCCAGGCTTTACCTTGTACTCCCGGAAGCTCTCACTGCATTAAGAGCCCAAGTAAGAGGATGAAATTGCATGTCTGTGAAGGTGACTTAATGGCATGATGACATTTACTGAACACACAAAGTGCCTTAAATGTAACAGGGAATATCTAAGCTTGTAAAAGTCTTTATTTTTTTAAATGTCAAAACTACTAGAGTAGAAAAAATTTTAAAGCTAAATTTAAAACCTAGCATGAAAAACAGAACAATCACCTCTTGTTTTTCCTTTTGTTTATTGATATTTTTTCTTTCCATTTCAGAGAGTTGAAAATTCTCATACCCTCTGCTTTTTTGCCTAAACATTTTCCTGATATTCACTAATATTAGAGGTCAACCAGATCTCCTAATATTTCCTCTCTAGTTCCTGTTCAAAATTTCATCTGCTATTTTTTTTTTTATTTCTCACAAACCTCAGCTTTTTTCTTCTATTCTTTTTGTGTGCATGTGTGTGCATGTGTGTGTGTGGTTGCCTGGTGGTGGTGGTGGTGGTAAAGCATGGTGGAAGAGTTCAGAACACATAGGAAACTCTTTTACATGAAAATGGGTTTAATCATTAATCGATAAAAGGTTGATCTTCCTGTCAAGCTTGTTTGAGGACTTAAAATGTAAACCTAGGCTTCTCTTCAGAATCTTTCATTTTTACCTGATTTCTTTTCCTTTGAAATTTAGTTGTTACAGACATACTACTGTCTATACTTCCATATTCCAAGATATCATTATCAATGAGGGGTAGGAACTATTAATACACATAAGACAAATGCCTATCAGTCATTTTAGTGCTTCATATACTGGCAAACTAGTCTTAAGTTTGTTGTTACAGCTTCTATTAGGAAAGCTTATTTTTACTGAGCTCTCTACCTTTCCTTTCTTGTCTTATAGAGAGTTGATCATAAAAGTTTTGAAGCAGAGATAATGCTATACATTTATCAAAGTTTTATAGCACAGGAAGACTACAAGTTTCAGCTCCTTAATTTAGGTGGCTCACGTAAGTAATTTTGGTCCACTGACAAGAGGGTAGAAGTAAGGTGTTTCACTCGCCAATTGGACACAGTAAAAATCTTAGTATGATGCAGCAATCTTACATTGCCAGTATGGGGGCTGGTGGGTGGCATCCAAGATGTGGGTGACCTGAATTTGTGAGGCTCAGTAAACACTGGGAAGCAAGCCACCAGAAAAACTGCTCAGTCAGAAACAACTACATTTTATTTGACTGCATGAGAAGTGACTTTTATTGTGTCAAGTTATTAAGATTTGGAGAACTTTTTTGTCATAGCAGCTAGTGTTACTCACAGTGAATAGTATAATAAAAGCCGATTTGCTTTGTATTCACATACTGATTTGGTATGATGTTTAGGCCTGCATACTATAATTTGCAATAGTGTAAAGTCTGTTTGGGTTCAAATATCTTTTCAACAGGCCTACCTGTCATTCTTCCATGGTATCTCATCCTTAAATCCTTCCCGTATGATCCTATTATTATATAAGTTGCTTATTTTTCTCCTGAGGAAAATTAGGCTTTTGATATCTATTTTTACTTTAGTATGTCATTTTTAAAATTAGGGTACCATAGAGATTTCTGACTGTGTGTGTGTGTGTGTGTGTGTGTGTGTGTGTGTGTTGAGGGGAGGTGGAAAAGAAAATATTGATTTATATGAGGAATCATAATAGTTAGGCATTTATATAATTTATGAAGTGATTTCCCCAACAAGTCTAGTATCCATTGACACTATATGGTGTCAAATGTGTAGTAGACTTGTTGGGGTTATCACATTGTGCGGTGTGTAAATGTCTAATTACTGTGTTTTTTTGTACATCTGAAACTCATAAGAAAAAATACACATAAAACTTACCATCTTAACTATTTTTAAGTGTACAGTTCTGTGACATCAAATGCATTCATAATGTTGTGCAAGCATGAGCACCATCCAGCTCCATAACTCTTCATCTAGTAAAACTGAAACTTCCCCATTAAACACTCCTCTCCCTGAGCCCCCATCAAGTACCATTCTACTTTCTGTTTCTATGTCTTTTGTTGTTTCATTTGTTTTTTTCTTTTAGAGGCACCATGATTTATTTGGCCTAGCTTTTTCTATTTTTTATTATTATTAACATTATTTAATAAATACCTTTGAAGCCTTCCCTCTATATTCATGATAATTTTCTTAGTATAGTTCATGAATATACATGTTATATAAAGCACTAGAAGTGGATATTGCTGGTTCAAATGATAAGCACATTTTTAAGACTTCGGATATTTATTTTGGAAAGGCCTCCATTTTATTCTGTTCAGGTTACTATGACCGGATAACTTATAAACCTCAAACACTGATTACTCACAGTTGTGGAGACTGGGAAGTCCAAGATCATGGTGCTAGAAGGTTTGGTATCCTCACGTAGTGCAAGGGATAGCTCTATGACTTTGACTAAGTTTTTAAATATTTTCATTTTTTGTTTTTGTTCCCCTTGTTATTATTATTTTTTACCCTTTGCCACTTTTCCCAATTTACCCTCTTTGACCATTTTAAGATAAGTACTTCTTTCAAGGAAGAGAAGCATGAATTAAAAAAAAAAGGTGGGGGGAGTAGAAAAAGTGGAGAGAAACAGAAAGAACTCCAGTCAAAGACAATATATTTTGGCTAAAAGATGGTATAAATTATTATTTTAGAAAAAGACTTTCTGTCTCTGAGCTTTACAAAGGTTTCTAGTCTGGGAGTCAGGAAAGAGTTGAAGGTAAAACAAAGAGAACTTAGTAAATGTTACAGAATGTCTGCGAGAGCAGAGCAGAATTGGGTCCCCAAGAATAAATAATTTTGTGATGTGCTTAGGGAGACAAGATTTGGGACAGTTTCAGGAATTCTCAGAAGCAGCAAAATAGGTCTCAGGCACACAAGAGTGGCAAGAATGTTTTGGAACATTTTTGTGGACAGCTACACAGGATGTTACTCAAAAACTACAAGAGCTAAAAAGATGCAATTGAGAACAAACTAAGTGGCCACACAATTAGATTTAACAGTGGGTACTCTCACTGACAAATTACATTTAATAAATGTTATTTTATTAAATTAAATTAAATTTAATTTCATCTTCACTCCATACCTTGCCATTGTATAAATGTTCTAGATTTTAGAATTAGCTTCAAGAAAAAGAGTGTGGAAAGGCAAAAAGAATGAAATTAATGTCTGTCAAATGGTAAGTGGTGCTTATTTTAGAATTTAAATTCAGAGATAAAAATGAAATTAAACTTACTGTCCCCCTGAGTATCTTATGTAGAATTATCACTGCTGTAATAAGTATGCTCACACAGATCCTTCTCTTAAAACGTTGCTTCTTGGTTCACATTGGAGCTTCAGGGATGGTAAGGCTTGGTTTGACCTTTCTGTTTTCAGTAGTTTACTGTGGAGTTCATTAAGCAGTTGGAGTCTATCCATCATTTATCTACATCCTCCCGGATGAGTTATAATGCATCAGACATTTACTCTGAATTGTCATGTTAACTGTGATCTCATAACTCATCCTGTCTTACTAATTGTCAAAAATAGTTCTTGAGTGACTGTGAAGCTCCATGAAGACAATTATGCAATTTGGAACTAGTGAAATCCCAAGAGCTTAAAAAATCTGGGAGAGAGATTTTTAAATCAGAATCAAGAGAGCTTTGTCAGAATTTCCCCCACCCAAAGGATTTGATATAATATTTAAGTGTAATTGGAGAAAGATAGCAGTTTGAATAAATTTTGACAAAGCTCCCTGATAAATTCACTACTCTTCACTCATGTTATTAATACTATTTCTAATGTATTCATAATGTGTTTGGGAGGATTAATTCATTTGATATTTATTTTGAATCTCCACTGTAAGACAGTGTTCTAGGGTTTGAAAATATAAGAATGAAAAGAGTATACAAAACCCTTACTGTCATGAGGCTTATAAAGTAGTGTGAGAGACCAAACATGAAAGAAATGAATGTTAGTTAGGTGGTAATATTGTTAAAAAAAATAAAGAAAAACAAGATGAAAGCAAGTGCTAGATAGTTTTCCTCAGAGCGTGGTTAGGGAAAGTATCTTTGAGAGCTGGCACTTTACCAACATTTTTAGGAAATTGGGGGCCATGCCACATAATTATCATGGGAAAGGCACTGTAGGAGGGCAAAACAGTAAGTGTAAAACTCCAGAGACGATTATGTACCCAAGTGTATTGGAGCAATGGCAATGACACCAGAGACTAGAGCTATAATAAAGTGTTGAGGAGGAGTGGGGTAGATGACAAAAATCGCAAGGGCAATGGGGTCAAAGTAACATAGATTTAAGCAACTGAGGTTTAACTATAAGATAGTAAGCTAATGGAGAGTTTTAAGTAGGAAAACAATATAATCTGGTTTACATTTTGACAGTATTATTCGTGGCATATAGGAAGTGAAGGCGGAATCAGAAAGACAAGTTAGGAGGCTACTTCAACAAATCAGGGAAGAGATGATGTCTTGGGCCTGGAGGTGATGAGAAGTGTTCTGTTCTGCATTTATTTTAAGTAGAGCTAACAAAATTTGCTGAGAAAGATTTTTACCTAGACAACTATATATATGTAGACTGAAGAAAGCGTACATTGTAGCCAAGATTGAATTGTATTGTTCATATGTTAGATTTAAGATTTATAATCTTGAACATTATATAGTAAAGAAAAAAATGTTGAACTGAAAACAGAAATTCAGGGGAGAGATCTTGGTTGAAAATACAAATTTGAGTATTTCTAAGCATCACATTAGTGATTCAAGTCATGCTATTTAATAAGATCACCTAAGAATCAAGCTTAGGTAAATAAGATGTCTAAAGACTAATTCTTAATCTAATAGTAGAAATTATAATAAATGTACAGGAAGAAAAAATAAGAAGCAGTAGCCAGTGAAATAAATAAAAACTGATGGAGTATTTTGTCCCAGAAATCAATTGACAATAAACAAACAAACAAATAAAACATTGCAGTGATTAAATATAGATACTAGATTAAGGGATAAGTAGATTAAAAATTGACCGTTGGATTTGACCAATGGGGATGTCATTGATAATAGCAATTCTAGAAGTTAGAGATAAAAATCTTAATTGTTATAGGTTCAGGATAGAATGCAATGAATGGAACTGGAAGAGTTTTACTTTAAAAGGGAATAGAATTGGAGAAACATAAAAAGAAATAAGAACAAAGGAGGTTAATTTTTTTAGATGTTAAATAATTCAAAATATATTTAATAAGCATATAGTGTATATTTAATATTCATATATAATATTAAATACATATCAGATAGAAGGGAAAAAAATATTTCCATGATTTAGCTGCCTTGAACAAAAGAGGGATCTGGATGATTGGGCTAGTTGACTTAGGTTGAAGAATAAAAGTTTCAACAAAGAGGGAAAACAAAGTATCTGGATTCAGTTGTAAGTAAGAATATAGATCTAGTGGTGAGAGGATGCGGCAGCTCTTTGTTGATGACTTCATTTCCTCAGTGAAATAAGATCATTAGGTGAAAGTTAGAAAGAAGGAAGCAGTGTTAGAAGTTGAGAATAGAGAGAGTATGAGAAAGTCACCTCGATAAGTAGGAGAATATACTGATTATATAAATGCAGTAGTGTTCTGGGCAAGCACTGAGATTGGGAACTCATTTTCCATTTGATTTCCCAAATGCAGAGAAATGCCAGGTAACACGATTTAAATTTTTTCCCCTTGAGATCTATTCAACTACTCAGCAGAGAGATGAATTAAATCAGCCAAATCAGAATGTTTGAGAGAGAGATGGGCAAGGAGCAGAGGCACATGTGAGTTAGAATAGTTTAAATTTCTGTAAAAATAGATTTTCAATACAATGATTCAACACAAAATAAATTTATTTCTCACACACGGCAGGTCCGTGGGAATCTTTCCCCCATTTAGTGTCTCAGGGACCCATCCTTTCTTTTTGTGGCTTTGCTCTTTCCTAAGGTCTTGACTTAAAGTTTTTCCTAAAACACCTAGAAAAGGAAAGTCAATTTTTAAAAACCATTCTGACAGTAGCACATATCACAACTATTCACATTCGGTTGGGAAGAACTAATCCTATGGCCACACTTACTTCAAGCAAGCCTGGGGAAGGTACTTCCTGGCTGGAAGAGGGGATATGAAGAGTTATCGCCCAGAGTTAAACGAATAGGATATCCTGATACTGTTGAAAAAAATGTTGAAATTGGGCTACTAGAGGTATTAACCTAGAAAAATAGGAGGTGGTGATAAGTAAGTAGGATAACTCAAAGGGTGAAGAAAATTGACTGGTTCACTGTCAATCTGTCTAATTCACAAAGCCAGTGTTGAGTAAACCTTGAGTAACTCAGCATCAGAGCGGATAGCAATTCTAGTCCTAATTCTTCTACTGATAATGTGTGTTCTAGAACAAATTTCTTACTTTCCATTAATTTTAATCTTCTCTAATAAAATAGAAATACTAATATATATCATTGAATTATTGGTAAACTAAGTGAGCGTACAGATGATATGGACTATAAAAGTTGTACTTTTGAATTGTTTAGTTTTTCACATTTATAGCTGAATTTCAGGACACTACTGTCTCCCATGATTTTAGAACACTTGTAATGTAAACATTAGGGTGAAATAAAGCTTGCTTCTGATTTTCATGCATTTTTCTTGACCTACAAAAGAATACAAAATGACCTTTTAAAAAAAGTCAAGATACTAACACCCTAAATGGAGAATATAGATTTCAGTGGGATAGAATTATACTGTTACACTAGGAATTCATTTATGAGGCCTGGATTCTCTCCTCAAGCTTACTATACCAATAATATATTCAAATGGAGGTTAACATATTTATTCTAAGTTAGAATTAATATTTTCCAATTTATGATATATAAGAAAAGTTATGAGCCTAAATTTGAACTATAATAAAAAATAAAACTACCAAGTATGTAATTATGTCCTCTTCCCTTAGAGGAGGAAGGAAAATAAATGAAAGGTACTTAGAATTTCTCTTTACATTTCCTCCTTCTCCATTATCCTCATGAGGAATTTTGTTCATCTCTGGCAATAAAACGACAAAAGCAAAAACACCTGGAGAAGACCAAAAGCTTCCTCTATAAAAGAGGGGAAAATTTAGGGCAGAAGATAAAATTTGCAGAGGTGAAGTGAAGGTAGAAAAAGATTTAAGAGTCTATAAAGACTTGACTAAATTTTGATAAATTTTAGAGGAGTTTTGGAAGATGTAAGAAAGATTTTGAGACTATGTAAATGTGGGTGGCCTGCTGTCTTAGTCAGTCAAGGCTAGTAGACTAAGTGGTTTATACAGAATTTTATTTCTCAAAGTTCTTTAAGAAAGCTTGAAGCTCAAGATCAAAGTGCCATCATGTTCAAGTTCCGGTAAGGACTTTTTCCTGGTTGTAGACTGCCTACTTCCCATGGTTTCATTTTGTGAGAGATAAAATATTCAGTCCAAAATAAAACAGAAGCATTCAGTCCATAACACCTGCATATTAGAGTAGTGATATAATAGAAAGTGAAAGGAGTGGCAGGGGATATTGAGAATAATGGGCAGATGGTGATATTTAGGAGAGAGAATTAGCGTGATGGTCCATATTTGTGTCTTGTTAGATGCCCGATAAAGGACACATGCTCCTTCCCTTGTATAAGATGCCTAATCATTCAACCCATTTTTCTCTATCCATCTTCATACTGTTTTCAGATTTAAGCTCAGTCATCACTTCCTTGGGAAATCTTTTCCAGGTGACAAAGTCTTATATGTTGCCACAGAATCCCATTGATGTCCTTCTCTGACTAGCCATTATCCTTATTTCATTAAAATGTCTTTGTCCCATTACACTGTAAGTTACCTGAGAACAGTGACTGTCTTTATGCTGCTTAATGCTCCACGCACTGCTTGGTATACAATGCACGTTCAACAAAAATTTATTCAAGAAACTAATGATTACAGAGTCCCAAGGACATCTTGGTGTGTTCTTGATAAGATATTGGTATGGCGACTAGTTGGATAGTGTTGTTTGCTAGATAAGAGCAGAAACTGATGATGTAGGAGGTGGGAGAAAGCACTTAAGTTCACTATTTTTGGTGTTGAGTTTAAAGATGCCTATGGGTCATGTAAGTGGAAACATTGAGTCAGCTTTCGGGTATTGTGGGGGTTATGCTATAAAGACCAAGATAAAGGGTTTAAAATTCATTCAGTTGGAGCAAGATCTAGAAAAAAAGACTGAAAAGGAGCAAATAGACCGAGAGTAAGGAAGATGTACAGAACAGGATATTTGCACAGCAGCAAAACCAAGAAGCAGGTAGAAAACTTAACTGACATTTCTGCACTCATGAAAGGAGTTGGAGACAAGGCATTTGTGAATTTAGCAGCTTCTTAGCACTCAGTTTCTTATTCAACTGCTTAGCAATGTTAATACTTAATCAGAAATTCCAATACATGGAGAAATTACTTGTTTTATTCATATTTATGAGAATCTATGTCTTATAATATTGCCAGATATGAACTAGCCAGAGGCCTTAGTGACCAATCATTTGAATGTATATTTGAGTCAAATGAAACCTCAAGAAATTCAAACTCTGTAAGATGTTAACTTAGAATATTTTTGCATACAATATTTAAAGACATGGTTTTAGGCTAATTTGTATAACTTATTGATGTGATACAATGCAATATTTTAGGTTGGAAATCAGTGATTATTTTTTGTATCAGAAACCTACTTATAAATGACAAAGTAATGATTTGGATACATATTTGTTAAATTAATGTCTCAAACTTTTGTATTTTTGTTCAGGTATTGAGAACTGTATTTTAACTTTTTTAATTGACATGTAACATGTGTAAGTTTAAGGTGTACTCTCTCTTTTTAAACTAACTAAAAAATATTTCTTTACCGTTGTCCAAGTAAAATTTTGTTTCTTGTACTGAATTTTAGATATTAATATTGAGACAAAGCTAGTTGTGGCCAGGAAGGCTATTCTTTAGAAACTAACATTTACATTGCACTTTTCATTTGAAAAGCCATTTAAAAACATAAAGTAATCTTTATAATACTGCTGAAAAAGAGTTAATGACAAGAAGAGTGATCATTACTCCCATATTACAGATGACTAAAACTACACTGCAAGTTTAGCAACCAAATTAAAATTATTACTTGTGTGGCAAATCATTTATGAGTATCCCCATCTGATATTTCATGCTTCAAGTTTTTTTAATGCATAATCATCTCTTGGATGAATAACTCTATTGCTCTCAGGTCTTTAAGAGAAAAAATACTGAACTAATAAGACAAGGTACATGGAGTTTTGTCAGTACACGATGGAATATCATTACCCTCTACTGCACACACAGTGGGAGAGAAAACTTATACATCACTGACATACTTCATCACTTCCCACACAGACATCAGATTCAATTAAGTAGAGAGCTCTCTGTCAACAAACTTGACATGCTCACCTAGGGAATGTCACAGTCTCCCCAAAAATCAATATTCAAGTTATGATGGACTGACAGCTTCACAGATGAATGAGTGTCCCTTGATTTTTACCTACTTCTTTTTTGCTGCAGAACAGAGAAAAGTGCTCAAAGCATGAGCAAACAAACTTAATTAAGCTTAAGGGATATGGTTGAGGAATATGAATCCAGAGCAAACAAAGTCACGGAGCATTAAAGAGCAGCTTAATGAAATTCTGATCAACAGGAAAATAATGAAGAACTGCTTCAACTGATTCATAAAGTTGGTTCTCAGTGATTTTGGAAGGCAAATGGTCACTTGCTAGTGGTTGCCTTTGAGAAGTAATTTCCTGGACTCTTTAGACTGATGCATATCTTGAGAATTGCTATACTTTTTAATATATTTGACAAAATGCTGATAGTTTCCTCTTTCTTTTTTGATGTATAAAATGATTCATTGCAGGCTCCAGAAATGGAAAATATTTTTTTAAAAACTTGAGTGGAAAAGCACGAAGATTGGGGTTATCAGAAAACACAAGTGCCCAGTCTCAAGTTTTGATAGATGTCATTTTCTGGGACAACTTTTCTTACGTTGGAAGGTATTTCTTCTGACCAGAGTTGGCTCCATCTAACTCACTTCCTTTCTGATCCATTGTACTAGTCTCTGACTTCTCATTTTAAACTCTAATCCTTAGGGATGTCACATTAGCCACTTCTTTGGGTTAAGATATCCATGAACTAAATTAAAAGGCAGAGGTTAAGACATCCATTAACTAATTTAAATTATAAATGATACCATTCATTTGCAAGTTAGTGCTAGTTGACATACGAGTCAACTGAGAAAGCCCTCTTGAATAGGATGCTTGGCAAGAAAACCTTCCTGGGAAAGAATAAAAGACTAGGAAAGTGAAGCAGGACGTGAGAGGTCCAGAGGATATGGTTTTTCTGTTTAAATTACAGAGCTGAAATGGGGAAAAAAGTGGAAAGGGAGAGAGAGATCCATTTCTACAACTGAGCATAGCTCTAGCCATCAGAAAAATTGTAAATAATAAAATTATATTCACATTCAGCTACAAATATACCCCTTTTCTCCTTTGGATGACTTCACTTTTTAGAAGGGAAATATAAGATAGACATTGACCTTTAGCATTAACATATAAATTAGAAAAAATACTGGAAACACCCAGAAAAAGTCAGATGTCCATCAATTTTAGTTCCTCTAGTATAATTCTAAGTCAGAAAGTAAAACAAACAAACAAACAAAAGATAAGAAGGCAGTAAAGTTGCCTAAATAATGTAACAAAAGATCATACTGAATGGCATGCATTCATCTCCAAAGATTTTCTTCTTTTTCACTCAGATATAGTTCAATGAAGTTTGGTTAAAATTTTTCAAGCCAGTATCAATTAGGTATAGAAAACTGAAGGAAAAAGCATAATATCCATTCTGATTTTAAGAATATTTTAATGATGACTCTATGTTAGCAACAAAAGCTTAAACACTTCCTCCATTTTTTTCCATTATTCTTTTCTTTTTTTTACTGATTCAATAAATATTTTGTGCATTTAATGTACCAAGCATGCTACTGGGCACTGAGATTATATGTATTTTGTTATAGAGGAGCAAGGCCATTTCATAGGTTATGATTTAGGCAGATTTTTATTTTGAAAGACTAAAATATATCTTTTTGGTTTTTTGCATTTTTATTGATTACTGGCTTTGGATACTTGGGCAAGTTAGTTAATATTTTTGATGCTTAGTTTTTTCTTCCATGAAGTGAGAAAATAAGAGAAAAATTTGAAGTACCTGGTCAGTGCTTGGCATATAATAAGAATGTGATAAGATTAATGTCCTTTAGTGTAAAAGGGAAAATTTTCAGCCATTTGAAAATGTACCTACTTAACCCCAGTTTACCTCCAAAGGTTTTATACACCTAGATTTTACTTAAGAAAAATCTGTATTCTTTCCTTGTTGTGAGAAAGTTACTCAAATACAAGGCACTCAGAAATTCACGGTAGGGAGTTCAAGGAGAAGTTGTTTTCTAGGATATTTAGATGTCTGGACAATTCAACCTGTTTTCTACCAGATAATGAATTCACTATACAGTTTCTCAAATTCTCTATTTTCTATTATTTTCAGAAAGACTATGTACATTAAGAATTCCAGCTTTCATGCACATGTTAGCTGTATATTCCAGGTCTGATTTTTTTTCCTTATTAAGAAAAAAAAGCAACAACAAATACATCAAGTTCCACCATAGAAAATATTCACCTGGAATCTTTATGATACATATTGTTGCTTCTAGAATCATGATGTTCATTCACTAATTCCCAGAAGCAAACTTTCTTGCCTCTTCAGGAACATAGCAAGCCATCCACAATGTCACCCGGAGCAGTAATTGTAATTATGGGGAAAAAAAATCCACGGCCTCAAACCAATTAGATATGTTTGAAGATAAACACAAACATAAACGTGATACAGTATTAGTGCAACGCCCTGTCTCCTGAGTGCCACCAAACATCTGTGTTGGAAAGAAAGCAAATGCACAAGCAAGCCCTGGTTTCTTTATCTCTGCATGTGTGTTCTGAGATGACACACCAGGGTGTATGTGAACAAATAACGAGAGAACATTGTGATCAGGGAGACTCATTACCCAAATCTCATGCGGATTCCCGTTCGTTTTTTTGTTGAAAATTTGTGCTTACTAGTTTCGTGGTCTTAAACAGAAAAGAAACTCAACTCAGAGTTAAAGACAATAATAATAGTTCATTTCCAGGTATTGAAATGAAACTTCTCAGGTTGTTTATGGTTACATTTCCCTAACATGGTGAATGATTACTATCAATCACATTTGTAATGGAGTCCACTTTTTTGTTAACTCTAACTGCATAACATAATGGCTCCACTATTTCTCCCATTGTCACTGTTTCAGTATACCATGGATTTGAGTTACATAAAGCTTTGCACTTCTCCACAAATGTGCTGATTGTGTGATGGGGAGAATAAGTGTATTCACCAAGTCATACTCTTGGAATTGGGGTGAATCAATTTGAGCATAATGCTCTTCATGGTCAGTTAAAATAAATACTTATTAATTCACATTTATTACATGATAAACTGTGCTATATGGTAGGATATATGAGGAAAAAAGTCAACAACATTCTGCTTGATGCAGCTCAGGACGTTGTAGGAAAGAAAATTATAATTACACTCATATAATAAAAAACTACAACTTCGAGTTAAGTGCTGAGAACAAGAGGTTAACTGGGCAATGAGGAGACAGAATAGTAATTTATACTGAGAAATTGGCCCTTGCAAAGGTCCTGTGATAAAGAGATTAGAGAAGGATTGTATGACTGTGGTAGAGAGACTGAAGTAGAAGTATAACTCAAAAATGAGGCTGGGGAAATAGGAATGCAATTTTGTATAATACTTTGTTGTGAGAGCAATAGGAAACCATGAGGCTGTGCGGTATAACCAACAGAATTGAGTAGAAAGAATCAAATGTGGATGGAGATGAACAAGTATTAGTAAAGAATGTGGCCTCACCCAAGGGGACATCTGGCCTTTGTCCCTGGCTCCTGTCCCGTAACCTCTGATTAACATTATTGAAAATTATTCTGAATGTTTCTGTCAAGGGGTTTTGTGGATGAGATTAGCATTTAAATTAGTGGACTTTGAGGAAAGATTACCTTTCCTTATGTGGATGGGCTTCACCCAATGAGTTGAAGACTGATCTCCCCTCAGCAAGAAGGAATTTTGCCTACAGATTGCCTTTGGACAACTCTCCCCAGCTCTCCAGCCTGCTGGTCTACCCTATAGATTGTAAACTTAACCTTCCACAGTCATAAATCAATTTCTTTATCTATCTATCTATCTGTCTATCTATCTATCTATCTATCTATTATCTATAATCTATCTATGTATAATCTATCTTCCATCCATCCATCTATCCATCCATCCATTTATCCATCCATCCACCTACCCACCCACCAACGTATTTGTTCTATTTCTGATTCCTCTGGTTCTGTTTTCTGTTTCTCCTGATTAATGCAATCTCCAAACTTACTGTTGGTGTCAGAAGTGAGGGTGGACTTATGTGGACTCTTCCCTCTAAGTTTGTGGTTGGATCCTAACTTCTTGCAACATGGTCAGAAGTTTTGGGTAGACTTGGCAGGCTAGAGCACTTACCCTTGTGGTTTCGTGAACTCTGGGTTAAGAGGAAGTCCTATAGTCCTAAAGAAGGTGTGGTTTTGAAACACATGGGGAAAAAATTGAGAATCTGGGAGATATTTATGAAAGAAAATCAACACGATTTAGTGGTGATGGAAGGAGAGATGTAATGTTGACCATGAAGTACACAAATGTTCTTACAGGACCATTAGGAGAGTATACTGGTGTGAGAGAAAGAAAATCTGTTTGGATAAGCAGAGTATGAAAATTATGTACATTAGCCATATCAGGATCTTTGGAAGAAACCAATCTGGTTGGTAGAAAGATGACTTTAACAGGGAGAATGTACGTGGAGAACAAATTAAAGCCAACAATGAAACTCCTTGTCATACTTCCCCATTGCATTCTCCCTCCCAGTCTCCCTGGCAAGGTAGAGGACCAGATGAGCCAATCATCATGAGAACAGACTTCACACTTTTAGGCAGTTCCAAAAGGTGCTTCCGGCTAGAGGAAAACCACCAAGAACAAGTGACAGGTCTGTAAAATTTGTGACATTTGAAAGAAGAAACACTGACATTTGCATTTTTCTCAGGGAGAACAAAAGCAGAGATGTTAAAAAAGAAAGGATTGTGGACAGTAAGGGGAGAGAGGATAGAGGTGAAAGACTTGAGAAGTTCATATAAAACATCTTTTGAGGGTATAGGGACCATCCCTCACCTTTCTTTCTGATTTCAGTTGCCTAAGTGAGGGGGCTTTTGTCAAGTGGGGTTAGTGGGCTTTGATTCTTTCTTTTACTAGTTCTTGTCCCTCTCATTACAACCCCCAGACACTCTATTTTGCTTAGTGTACCAACCATCTATATTTTTTTGAGTAAAGAATTAATTAAATCCTCCTCTGTAGACCATTCTACAGAGAAATATTCTGGTGAGTTATTCAGATCCTGCTTTCCCCATAAATTCTGAATGTGTAGTGAGACGTTCTGTAGGTCAAAGAAAGCCTGGCCCTATCACACTCACCACAATTGCTTTTCCATGTTTCAGTTTAGACTTACTTTTAATCTATCAAGTCCTTTGGTGATAAAACACAATAAGAGGATTATGATTCTACTATAGTCAGACAAGAAGCTCTTGCCTTCTGAGTTCGTATAGTCACTCATTTTGCAAATAAAGGAGAGGTGACAAATCTCAAGACACACATAGTTCCAGGTGGGGACAGAATAACACTATATTAGTAATAATGTGAAAGGGGTTTTGAAATAAGAGTCAAGAGACAGTTCCAATATTATTTTTTTATACCTTCTAACAATAATAGCATTAGTAACCAGTGACACAAGTCAACTACAGAATATTCCACAGTTTAGCCTCCAGCCTCAGCCCATGATATGTGATACAGTCGTGTCTGACTCCCTCTCCAAAGGATTCAGAACATTCTTACATAATAGGCTCACCCTTATTTTATATTGGAAAATGAATGTAAAGAATGATTCCAGTGAGTAAATTGAATCTAAATAGTGGTAAATGTACTCATATAGTCCTTGTTCTAAATGTTACTTTTATTTATAACTGTGATTATAATCCTAATGATGGAAGGAGGTTTTATGAAAGTCAGGTTTTGAGAAATATTTTGTGAAACACAAATTCTAATTATGCATGTATGTAGCAAACTTGTTTATGACAGGGGTTGAGTACATAGAGCCTTTCAAATGGGTCTAAATTCAGTGATTAAAATATTGCATGTGATTTACTATTTTAAATTGTTTATCAGTTGAAAATTACATAGGCTGTACTGTTTATACTGTTTAATGTGCATTTCCAAAGTCTCACAAACACATGTAATAAAGACATTCCCTGGACTTAGAAAACTTTATTTATCTTATATTCTGCTAATGCAGCACATATTGTATTTCTAGGTTAATTGTGGAAAATGATGGCACTTCAGATTTCTACTATAAATACTAAATGAGGTTTAAAGCTATCTTTATTTTTAAAGTAGATTTCTGATGAGAAAATACTGTAAGAATATACCTGCTACTTTAAATTTAGTATGTTTCATGTGAAAATAAGGGATCAATTGTCATTTCAGCAGGGAAATTAAGTGTTGTTTGATCACTTTAAGGACTGTTCTAAAATAGAAATACCTCTTTTGCATCGTGTTGGGAGTCTAGTAACTTAATAGCTTAAAAGTATTACATGCTCCACAGGAATGGAGGTGTATTATTTACTCAGGAAAACTTAGAAACATGTAATTGAGAATGTTTTGAACTGGCTTAATCTTTTAGAATTCAGAATTCAAGTATATAAGTAAATGATTTAAACTGTTCTAAAGCTAGCTTTCCTCTAATATGAAACTGTTAAGGTGACATTGTCATTTAACTGAAGACTTAAATTTTGCCACTGTGAATTTGTCAAGTTTGGAGGAAGTGGGAAGGAAGTGGGAAGGTTTTCTAATGACAGAAGTTTCTCTTGCTCTGTCAGCATGCACCATGATCTCTGCTTGCACACACTGACAACCAGTGAGTATCAGGGGATTGGTTCATTATATGAAAATAAACCTAACCCATCTAGGCTAGCTCGTGCTTTATGAAACTGGGGTATGCAATATTAGTATATTAATATTCATCAAGCAGAATAGGGGGAACTCTCAAAGCATGTATCTTAAGTTTAAACTTGGAAGACGTTAGCAAATACAGTCAACAATGTGCCCCTTCCTTCTTTTATAAAAGTGTTTAGTAAGTTGAAGAGCATGAAACAAATGTTAGTTGCTGTTATTTATGGATCTTAAATTCTAGAATGTTGCCAACAGCATGAACTTCTCATAGACATTCTGTGAGGTAGTTATAAGGTTAGCACTCTAACCTAATACCTTCATGTAGTACACGAGGAAGTAGGCCCAGAGAGTTTCTGACACTTCCTGAATGAAGTTCCCACTGTAAGTCAGTAGGAAGTGAGATTAGAATCAGGCTTTCTAACTCTTATTTTGGAACTATTTTCTCATTATAACTAAGTTTTTTGTTTTTGTTTTTGTTTTTACATGTTAATTCTTGAGCTAAATCAGTAAGCTGCCTCAATTTGATATATTCTAACTTGTCTATGTATCAACAATGATGACAAAGTGCCAATGATATTTTGAACTCATACTGTGTTTGAGTTCAGTAATGACAAACCCTAGTAGAGAGAGGTAGGATGAAGCTACCTGATTCCTAAAGTCGCTGGTGACAAAGACAGGGTGAGAACGGACTTTGTTGGCTTTACAACCATGATACAAGTTACAGTTGAGTCTCAACAGTATCAGAGCTATGGGAAGAGAAAGAGTGGATTTGGGAGGTGTTGTCAGTCCTGGGAAGGTGCAGTGAGGCCCTGGCTGAGGACTGTCAAGTAAGTTGGACGTGATAGAGTGGTTGCCTTCTCTTCCAGAGCCAGCTCAGTTTTGCTGTTATCATACAGGTATCCTCTTCCTCAAGGAAGGAGGCACCTGGCCCGAGATGAGTAATTAAGTTAAGGCAATCATGATGATTTTGTTTTTCTTTGATAGTGATTCGATTTGTGGTGGCCCAGATCAAGCCAATAAGATAGAAGGGAACTCTTCTGAGAAAAATTACTATATTAGATATATTAGTAGGCTGACAAGATGCACCATTTTAAACAGGACAGAAAACAACAGTACTGTCCCATTTCAAATGGTATGTACGGTCAGCCTACTGACACCTTGAACTTAGCCCAGTGAGGCGAGGCTGACCATATGTACTGTTTGAAATGGGACAGTACCATTATTTTCTGTCCCATCTAAAATGGTACATGTGGTCAGCCTAGATATTAGTAAAAAAGAGAAATGTAAAGAGAAATCTCCCTGACCCTCTTTCTTTTGGCTTTAAGTCATTTGTGTAATGATGTGATATGTTGAAATTGCAGTAGTCTTCTTTACCATCTTTCAGTCAGGAGATTCTTGAATTTTAGTGCCCTGACATCATTGAACTGCTGGACCAACTCTGACATTTTGATTATCAGGCATTTTTAATTTAATTTAATTTTTTTTTTTTTTTTTTTTTATGAAATGAAGAATTACGTTTTGCTTAAGCCACTTTTGGTCTGGCAGTTGGTTACTTATAGCCAAAAGCATCATAATGAACCCTGATTCTTCTTAGCCTCCCCGTGTCCTTAGGTCCATTCTTAGCCCCTCTGTGTTACTGTTTGCCCTGGAAGGCTGACCTATGGACTGCATCACCTGGAACTCTTTGCCCCTGATTTCTGGTTGGCACCAGCTAATGAGAGACTCCTGTGGGTCAGAGTATGTTTTTCCTACAACTGTTTCCCTGCCTCAATGTGGTGCTGGCAGTGCTGTGACCCTTAACATGGTGGCCTTTATTTCACGGCCGCAGCTCTCAGCCAGGCTCAGTGATTCCATTTTTCTCTTCTTTCTCCTTCAGGTTGAGAGTAATGATATCAGCTTTTTGCTATTGCTTCCTCCTAGGTCACTCAACATCTTGTGGGTTCCTTCAGTTTTGTTCATACCCCTGTAAATAGTTCCTTCACTAAAAATTCTCAGTTGAGGCTGTCAACTATTACCTACTGAGACCCTGACTGATAGATACACTCTTTAAAACCTTTTAAAAGCAAACCACAGCAGAAATATATTATTTTCTTAGAAGAGTAAAATATTTCTAGGCCAACACAAGTTGTTTATAAATAAGGTGGAAGTCTTAATTATAAGTTTGCTCTGTTAGTTTGCTAGGACTAACTTAACACAGTATTAATTTAAAAAATGAAAATGAGTGGCTTAAATGACGTAAAATTGTTATCTCACAGTCCTGGAAACTAAAAGTCCAAGATCAAGGTATTGGCAGGGTTTGTTGCCTCTGTGAATTGTGAAGGAGAATCTTCCCAAACTTCTCCACCAGCTTCCAGTGATATGGTGGCCATCTTTGGTGTTCCTGGGCTTCTGCTGCATCACAACAGTTTCTTTATCTTCCCATGACCTTTATTTCTGTGTGCCTGCCTCTCTGTGTCAAACTTTCCCCCTTTTATAACAAATCAGTCATATTGTATTGGAATTCCACCCTACTTCCACATGATCTCAACTAATTACATCTGTAATGGCAATGATGCTCTTTCTAAATAACGTCGCCTTCTGAGGTACCAGGGGGTAGGACTTCAACATAAGAATTTTAGGAGGACACCATTTCCTCCATATAACCCTGTAAAGTAACTTGTGTGGGACAGTTGTTGTGCCATGGAACAGAAAAAGGATTTGGAAAGGCTGTTGGACACTTCCTACTGCTGATAATATCCTGGACCAGGGATATAAACCGTCCACATAAACATTCTAGCGTGAATGGCAGACATACCACCATCCTGCAAATGGCTCTCTCATATAACTTTAACCCTATTCACCAGGAAACCTTGAGACTATAATTTAGCTGCCCGTTTTAAAATTTAAACATTTATTGAACATCTAAGGCACTGTACTTTATATGTTTTATTTAATTTAAACTTTACAACAGTCTTATAAATCATTATTAGTATCATTATTTTTAGATAAGTAACTAAAGCTTTAGATCAAGTCATTGACCAAGGTCTCCCAGGTTGGTCAAGCTGGAATGGTGAAGCCAAAATTAAAATCTGAAACCTTAAGCTCCAGAATGGGCATTTCAAACTGCTGTACTTTATGTGACCACTGCAAGAGAAAGTAATAGCTAAGGATCTTGGTGTTGGTTCATCTTAGATTTTCAGTTTTCTTTTGTTTATATGAAACTGGAAATTTCAGGTGCAAATCAGTGTCTATAGTTGTTAAATGTTAGGTGTCCTAAGACTGAATGATGTCCTGTGCTGTCAACACTGGTTTCCAATACCTAAGTCTGAGGTTCACCCGAGGCCCCATCTCTGCCCATTTTCTTTAAATATTTTCAAGAGCTAATAGACAGTGAAATGACTCTGAAACAGATTTAGCTAAAAATATACTTTTATCTATCCTAAATATAATTTTTCTGTGCTTCCTTTAAAACTTTTTTTTACAATATCAGTGTCTGATTTTGAAAAGAAAAATTCTATTTCTTATTTCTTTTTTTAAAAATTAGTTTTAGGTGTACAGAACAACATAGTGGTTAGACATTTATGTACCTCACAAAGTGATAAGCCCAATAAGTTTATTACTCATCTGATACTGTGCATAGGTATTATAATATTATTGATTATATTCCCTATGTTGTACTTTAAATCTCCATGACTATTTTTTTAAATTATAGTTGACATTCAATATTATTTTATGTTAGTTTCAGGTATACAGTGCAGTGGTTAGACATTTATATAATTTATGAAGTGATTTCCCAATAAGTCTAGTACTCATCTGACACTATACATAGTTTTTACAATATTATTCATTATATTCCCTGTACTGTACTTTACGTGACTGTGACTATTTTGTAACTACCAATTTGTATTTCTTAATCCCTCGTTGCCCAAACTCCCGACCCCTCCCATCTAGTAAAAATCAGTTCTCTGTATCTATGACTCTGTTTCTGTTTCATTTGTTCATTTATTTTGTTCTTTAGATTCCACATATAAGTGAGATCATATGGTATTTGTCTGACTTATTTCACTTGGCATAACAACCTCTAAATTTATTCACGTTGTTGCAAATGGTAAGATTTCATGTCTTTTTATGGCAGAGTAATATTCCATTGCATACATGTACCATCTCGTCTTTATCCAATTACCTCTTGATGGGTAGGTATTTCAGTTGTTCCCATATCTTGGCTATTGTAAACAGTGTTGTAGTGAACATAGGGGTGCATACATCTTTTCAAATTAGTGTTTTGGATTTCTATGTCTTTCAGTCTTTGCCGGGTGGCCTTACGTAGTAGGAGTCCTATGTGGTTAAGTGGTACAGTATCCCTGATCACCTGTGTGTGTGTTCTGTGAGTGTTCCTTGTGTGTGTGTTGTATGTATTCTCCTGTTGTATTTGAATTTGGATTTTTTTATGGCATGTCAGTGGATGGGATTGACTCTCAGGCTGACTGGCTATGAGGATTGGCTATACCCACAGCATATAAACTGCTGTGTGAGGGCTGACCACTCAAAGGGGGATTTGCCCCAGTGGGCTCTTGTGCCTGCTGAGGCCACCCTTTGAATGTGCCACTTGTGGGCCTAACCAGGTAGTGCTCTGGTGTGGTCTGCGGCCAGCCTCTGGATGTGTTGTTTCTGGTGCCTCTTGGGAGGGGCTCCTGTGCAGGCCATTTTCAGCCTTGCCTGTGACCAGCCATGGTCTAATTGGTAGGAGCTACAAAACTATATGTAGTTGGTTGCTGCCTGTGCTGGACCTGGAGGCATGTGGGGATGGCCTGCAGGTCCAGCACAGGCAGCAACCAATTGTATGTCACATTATAGCTGTGAGCCAAGGCCAGCTGCTACCAGTATCAGGCCTGAGTCAGATTCGCAGAAGACCCAGGGCCTCCCTAGTCCTGTCGCCACTTTCTGGCTGCCCAAAAAGGCTTAGTCACTGAAAGAGCCTCCTTAGGTGTGTCAGCCAGGCTGGCTGACTTGGTGTTGACAGTGCCCCTGGCAATGCTGCCTGAGTTGGGTGCAGTAGGGTCTCAGGAAGTCACGGAGTGTGGCCAGTGGTTTTTCAAAGTTAATGCAAATTTAGTTCTTGTACCAGTGCTGAGCCTGTGGCCACCCCACAAAACACCCAGACAACACCACAGCCAGCCACTGCTGACCTCAGCTCTGCAGTTCCTCAAGAGCCACTCAAAAAAAGGCTGCAGTGCAAGCTGTGTCTGACTGGCCACCAACAAATGTTCCCCAGGCTGTCCACTGCTATAAAAGGCCATCTCCTTCTGCAGCTTGTGAGGCAGGGCTGGCCGCCCAGGAGCTGAGAGTGCCCCTGGTGATGATGCACTAGCTGGGCGGGGTCCCAGGGAGTCACCAAGGTGGTGCACACGCAGATTTTACCAGACCAATGTGGTCTCAGATTTTGCCCACTGCGGGAGGGTTCAGCATAGACAAGGTGGTGCCCTCCTGTAGGTTACATGTAAGGCAGGCTCTACATAGGGATAATGGTCCTTGCCCTGAAGCCACACAACTCAGTTTTTCCCTGTATGTCTTTGGCACCTGTCAAGTTGCTACCTCTCTGAGGGAGACCAGGGTGAGTCTTTCCCAAGTGAGGGAGGCTGTGCATGGTCCTTTTAAGAGGTCTGGGTTTCTAGATTCCTTCCATCTCACCAGGAATGACTGAGAGAATCCTTGCTAGTTTTCACTGCCAGATGTCGTGTGGACTCCTCTTCCTGGCACAGGACCCCTTGACTGGGACCCCTCACTTTTCAGTGGGGGAAACTCTGCCACTGAGTTATCCCTCCCAGTGCTCAACCTGTGGGTTTGGGGTCAGCCCCTTTTGCATCTCTGACCCTCCTAGCAGTCTCAGTGTGGCCTCATCTTTATATCCTTATTTATGGGGGTTTTCTTCAATTAATCTTCAGATGATTCTTGAAGTTGATTGCTTTGTAATTTCATTGTAATTTTAATGCGATTCTAGGAGGCAGCAGGCAGGGCAATTACCAATTCCACCATCTTTGACATTCTTCCTATGCTTCCTTTTCCTTTTTTAGTAAACATGTTTGTGATGAATACAGATATTTGTCAAAACCACACCCCTCCAACTATGTAAGACATGGTAACTGTGTGTAGCAACAGACCAGAAAGGCATGGGAAACTGAAGAGAAGCTGTGCAAGATTGCAGTAAGAATTCAGATCTTTAATCTTTGGCACTGCCTAAGGAAAAAATATTGGAAAAAACATCTATCCCCTTTATTAACTGAGAAATAAACAGGCAGCAAAGAGGAATACATTGTAAAGCAGATAGGGTTGGAGGATTGAAAGACTAGCATAGCTCCAGCAATCAAGTATTTCAACCTAAATTGTTTTTCTTTTCACAGATTACTTACTAATGGATGTAATTCCTTACACTTAGTCAGAGAAAAATTGCCTTATTGAACCAGATAAACTTGCCAGGTAAATCTTGTTGTCTTTAGGTATGATTAGATGCCTGTGGTCAGAGTGAGTGTGTTTTTACTGCTGTTTTACCATTTATAATGTAGTTTAAAAGCTTTGATTACATTTCAAGCCAATATTCACTTCTTCCATCTCTCTATAATTGGGCTTCAGAGACCTGAGATTCATACTGATCTATATGTAAATTTATAAATGGAAATTTTATATACATCAAAGAAAACAAAAAGTTTTGAATTCTCAGTATTATAGAAAAATGGGGAGATGAGTGTCCATGATGTCTCAGCCAGTGTCCCATAGATAAGTCCTTTTAATTCCCTCAACAATGTTTTGAAGTGGTTATGCTTATATTTATCAAATTTTAAAGAATACTGGCATTCAGAGACATCAAGTTGTCCAATTCCTCATAGATAAGAAACAGAAGAGCCGGGAATAAATGTATATTCAGAGGGTGTCAAAAATTTTTATACACATTTTAACAAAGGAAAAATCTGTATTAAAGTTATAATACACAATATGTACCAATAACAAAAGATGGGAGAGGAGAGGGGGAAGCTAAATATAAGGTCATGGAAAGAGAACTCACACTGGGTGGTGAACTTATTATACAACAAGCTGACAATGCACTGTAGAATTGTATGCCTGAAACCTATGTAATCCTTGCTAACAGATGTCACCCTGATAAGTCTAACAATAAAAATGAAAAAAAAAATAAATAAAAGGAAAAAAAAGTCACATTTGACTTCTGCATTTAGAAGAGGTATTCAAAGTTATTCCCATTAGTGTCCAGACACTTCTGCTTGAGCAATGTTGACTATAACATCCACTTCTACTGATGTGCATGCCATTTCAATTTCTTCCCCAAATATCACCACTGTAGCCAGTTTTCTACACTACACCACATCCTTTAAGGTCCCCCACAAGTAGAAGTGAAGGGCTGTTAAGTCAGGAGAATGGGAGGGAAACTCAAACAACATTCTTGAATTTCAAATACCACTTCAAAATGGTCTTATCTTTGACTGTCCTGCCTGTCACATGGTGATGCTAGCATTCATTTGATTGATGCCATGTTTTGAGCTAATGTCATACTACACATTGCTACCATAATTCAATTCAATTTTGAAAAGTAATATATAAATAACATCTCTTAAAATGTGCATACCTTTCTTTAGCACCCCCAGTAATATGAAAAATAGAGGCATTTATGGCTGAATATTTTCCAGACAGCATATATATATATATATATATATATATATATATATACACACATATATATACACACACACACACACACACACACATATACACGTGTGTGTGTGTGTGTATTATATATGGCATTTTAAATATACACACACATTTAATCTTAAATTCTTTAAGTTTAGCACACTCCCTTATATAGTGAATTAAATACCTTACCAGATAAGTTATAATATTTACAAACAGTATGTTTTGTAGTGATTGATCTGACCAGTTCATATAAGCACGTTCTCTTCCTTCTCTCCACCCCTCCCTTCTTTTCCTCCATCTCCCTTTCTTATCTCCTTTCTCTCTTTTGTTTCAACATATTTATCATGTACCACAATGGAGCATACAGTGTTTCAGTTTAATGGGACATGGGTTCATGATCTATAATTCTCAGGGGATGGCTATTGACTCAGGGGGAGTCCATCTTCAGAGATCAGAGACCTAGACCTACACAGTGAGAAGCTAGAAAATCCCATCCTCGTAGTCTGGCAGGACGAGAGAGTGTGGACCTGGTGAAAGGAAAGAAAACTCTACAGAATGGTCCTCAGTCTAGCCATCTCTATGCAGAGCTACACAGCCAGTCCTCCTTTACATACGGAACATTTATTACTCTAATACTAGGTAACAGAGCAAACTGAAGGCCTAAATAGAAAGGGATATCTTAATCTATGCTTCTTGGTCAGGTAGTTCTGGCTTTAGAAATCAGACTGGGGATGGCAGAGATTGAAACTGGAGATGTGGCTGCTGGGCACTTCTTCGCTGGCACTGACATCTCTGGAGTCAGATCTAACACATTTTTGATGTACCACCTACGTGCTTATGAACGCTAATTAGAAGTCAATTTCCCTGTATTTCTCATATGTTCGTGGTATGCTGTGAATTAATTATGCTTCTTTAC
The DNA here is from genome assembly GCA_004026885.1 of Lyroderma lyra. Classification (NCBI taxonomy): domain Eukaryota; kingdom Metazoa; phylum Chordata; class Mammalia; order Chiroptera; family Megadermatidae; genus Lyroderma; species Lyroderma lyra. The sequence continues at coordinate 5,356 of PVJL010006899.1, read as the reverse complement.
TTTTGTTCATTCATTCCTTTATCTATAAACTGCATATAAATTAAAGTTTAACAAGCTTTTTATTCTCCAGCCCAGTTGTAGGCTCTGGAGTTAGCATAGAGAAAAATACAGGAAAGTTGTCTTTTTCTGAACCCAATGAAAATGTAGCTAGAGTATGCCTGCTATGCTTTTACATTCTTTATTCAACTTTCACCAACAAGTATCCCTATGGGTATTATCAGAATATAAATATCATTGTACTTCATGGAAGTCAACATTTTAACATTTTCCTTCTTTGAGGATTGAAATGTTTCACTGATGTAACAAATTACATAATGGTGGGGTACATATGATTAAAAAAATACACAAGGTCTACCATTCAGGTTTGAGTATTGGACCACAAATCTTTGTATGGGAAAATTCTAAGACACTGCTTTAAAAACCTTGAGAGGAGAATGAGATGACTTGATTGCCAACTTGAGACACAGCATTGTTGAACCTTGTCAAGATTCAAGCCCGTCCACCTACTGCTCAGCTCTTCCCTTTCAGAACTTAATTTTGCATTCAACACAATCTTTTGGCATTTGAAGCTCCGTCAAACTAAACAGTTCTGTTTTAGACACATGTTTTGAAAAGTCTCACAGACTCTCTGTTTGCACATACAGTATAGCTTGTAAAGAATTTAACCTTGAAGCAGCATTGAGCTATTATTTTCATAAAAGGAAAACTAGAAACCAGTGAAGCTTACATATTTGCTATCTTCACAGGAAAAAAGAAATGCACTCCTTGCTTTGTTTTCAAAGTGTAACAGTTCTGCCATATTGAGACTGTAAGCACTTTTTTTTTTTTTTACAGATAATTCAGATCCAAGATATGGGTTTGCTTCATTTCTTCCTAACCTAAAAGCTTTTTCAACCATAGAGCAAATTTTTTCTCAAAAAATTGAAACTCTGGGACACACAGTTTACCTATTCCTTGCAGTCAAGAATTCCAATGAATATTGTTGGTAGTATATAAACTCAAAGACTGGTAACAACACAAACCCTACTGTAGAGTTTGTGCTTAAAAGTAAGGGAAAATGATTCTTTTGTAATTTTTTTGTTATGTCATGGTTCTATTTATATTGGTATCTTATTCTTAAACTCTTTATAAGCTAGCATGTTTTCTTATACGTTAAATTTTCTTACAAAAACTGTGTTCAGTAGTGATTAAACCAACCGGTTCATATAAGTACATTTTTTTCCTTCTCCCTTCCTTCTTTCCTTTTTTGCCCTCCTTCCTGCTTTCATTACTCCCTTTCTCCTTCCTTGGCTCCTTCCTCATTTCCTCTTTTGTCCTGTCCAATTGTGCACCACAGTGAACCAGGTAATGCTTGCAAGATGATTGTTGACTCATCCCAGGGGTCCAGGGTTTCAGAGATCAGAGACTGGGGACTATGTGAACTTTTAAAAGGTTAGAAATCTCAGGTTTGTTCTCCTCCCATTTCCATGATGGAATCCCTTCTAGAGAGGTAAATGTCTCTCTTCCTAGCCTTTTCTATTCTCTGGACTTACTACTGTATATACAGATCTGAATTCTATGGATGCTCCTTAGAATTCTGAATCTAAAGCTTTTGTGCTTGCATTAAAAATTTGATCAAAGGAAGAACATTAGTAGGGACAGGATTGTGGGACTGGAGGGTTTTGGTGATGCTTAAGGTTTGCACTTTCCATTTTAGCCCTGGTGATGCCACATTTCTGGTTAACACCCACCAGAGATGAGCTCTCTACCAGGCTCTGCAGTAATTTGTGCAGTCATATCATCAATAGCGCCATAGGCATTGCTTAATAACAACATGTTATTTGGAATAAAAAAGGATCAACACAGAAGGGACAAAGAGGAAGAGCATCCTGAAATGTGACATTTTCTATGGACTCACTAAATAATCTTAGGAGGTTATTTACAAGAGATAAGTAAATTGTTTGATAAGTTTATTTAGCTCATAGTCAAACTGGTATTCATAACCTTAAAGTTTTAGAAAGCTGGCTCCAAGTCTATACTCACTACACTAGACTGCGGTGCCTCTTAGTTAAAGTAATGCTCCCATTGGCTCCATGTTGACATAAGCATTTATGTTATATATTCATTTACTTACTCATTTGATATTTATTGAGTAATTACTATGTGTTAGGCATGGATTTATAAGAGATGCAAAAGTGGATGAGGCAAGATGATGTCATTGAATAAAGACTGAAATCAGACAGATTTCGATTGAATTATTATTACTATCATGGAGACTCAAGCTAGTAATCACAGTAAGTCATGTATATAACAAAATATAACAGCAAAAGTAGCACATTTTTCGTATCATATGAATATGACAGCAAATAAATGCTTAGAATTCATTGGAGGAAGACCTAACAGTCTGTATGTGCATGTGCGTGGGTGTGTGTGTTTACATTTAATTATTTTACATCTATATACATAAATCAGCCTGACAAAGACATCCACGTCTTTTAAAGTCCATTTGAAATTATCAAAGTATACAGAATATTTCTATATTTTTGCTATGCTTAAACTAAAACTGCTAGAATATTTAACGATGTAGAATAATTCTGTAACAACATCGTTTATTTAGCTGTGTTTTCTAGAATGGAGTACACATTTAGAAAATATGTCTTAGTGGGATACAAATATTCCTAATGTATTAAACAGAGTTTATTGAAGAGGGTTTATTTTCCCTTTTTAAAGACATTAACCTCAGTGCTTTGTATTTTCTCTGTTAAATAAGTGGAAGAGTAAGTAGAAGAGAAATAAAATGATTTGGAAAATTTTTACTGGTTTATCCCATTCCTCCCTTTGTTAACTTTCTGTGGTATATTTGCCCTTAACAAATCTCAGCGCTATACCAAGTGTGCTTTTGTATCAGAGGTTCTTGCAGACTGGCAGCTGCAGGGACCCAGATGGTCCACAAATATATTTTGACTCATACAGTGTTGGCCTACACAGTAGTTGTATTTTATTCTGAATGAAAACTGGAAGATTTCACTTCAATCATTGGGTAATTGGCTTTTTAAAAAAAATACCTGAAAATTTCATGCCAATGAGACTTTATTTAAACATTGTGATTATTGGCTGGATTGAGGTCATCCTCTCTGTGGTTCACTACAGTCCCCACCATCCCCTATTAATTCTAACACTGAGGCCAAATGGCAATTGCTATTTATCAGAGTACTTGTGCTATTGTTTTGCTTATTGTTGGGTGAGAAGGGCAATGACTGTATTTTTCCATGTATAAAGATAATACTTTGTCTAAATTGTTAGATAAAAAATTGGGGGTCATATTACACATGGGTTGTGTAATATGACCAGTTGATATTAATTTCTTAATGTTGGGTTAGAAAAGTAGGGGTTGTCTTATACATGGTGACACCTTATCCATGGAAAAACATGGTAAATATTTCTTATAGTTCTGCCTCTATCTTATACAAGACCAATATTACATGCCAACATTATCTGTCTTCCTCTAAAATTATACGGTTTTAAGATTCCTATATCCTTGGTTAGTTAAAGAATCAAGCAGATTTAGAGTCTGACAGATCTTGGTTCAATTCTAAGTTCTCAATTAACTGATAGTCCCAGACCTTTGAAGTAGCTAAAAGAAAGCATTAAAGGTATTTTTATACTTTTAAAGAAATTGAAAAATATAAAATATTTATAAAAATTAAGTCCATTTCAGAAGGGTTTTTGTGAGAAATAAATGAGACAATATTTGTATGATATCCTCAGTGCAGAGCAGGCATTGAATATGCATTTACTACCTTCATGCAATGATGAGGTAGATTTCTTTGTGGATGCATATGTATGGTGGCACTTCTCAATATCATAAGGAAATGTCAGTCCTGTATCACCCTCAGGCCTTAGCATGAAACTAGCAACCATAAATAGGGACTCATCGAAAAGCACAACTAGAAATATATTGCTACTTCTAAATTCCTTAGGTACCATGGAGATGGCCTCTGTGATATCCAATCTATTCATTCTTTTATGTGTCCTCTGATTTTGAGTAGATTATCTAAAAATCTACCGTGTCATTATCTATGACTTCTCCTGTCAAATTTTATTAATAACTTGTATTTTGGCCTTCTTTCTTGTACTTACCCTGAAGAAAAATCCCTGTACAACTATGGTGACTATTACTATAAATATGTTGTGAAGAATACTCTTTATATTTTTATAATTGTTTATGTACAAGGAACCATTGGAAAATTTTATCTCTAATTCTATTTTATCTTTAGAAATATATGTTCTTCTGTGGGATAATACTTTCTGTATTTTTGAACAACATAATGGAAGCTCCTCTGCTTTACTAAGAGCACCTATATTTTCCCCTCACCTTGAATATACTTCAGATAGGCCCCTGACTTCCCTTTTCTTGGGGCATTTACTTATAAAATTTACAATTGTAAATTCTCTCTCTGCTCCTTTGAATGTATGTAACTCTTCTCGCACCTCCAGCCAGTTTTATAACCCAAGAACTATCTTTTTCTAGGACCTGGGAACCCTCTCTTTGTAAAATAGAAGGAGGTGGCACTTCTATCTTTCAGTCTCTGTTGGAGATTAGAAGCCTAATTTCTATGGGAGCTAATTAGCCAACAAATGGCTTAATCACAGAGAAAAGTATTTACAAACTCAGGAATAACTCAATGTGCGCCACACATCCTGTCTGCTCAACCTGTCGCATAATGTTCTCCAGCACCTTTTCACTAGCTCACAGCAGCTGTTAAAACTCACCTACTTTTTGTTTCAAGTCAGTGTCTCTCCCTTATGACAATAACTTGGATAAAATCTTCCTGCTGTATTCAACTTGATCCCATGTAATTTTTTTATTTATTGCCACTTTGAACTGCTGCCTGATAACCTCAAATTTGATTGTGTTCTGTATCTTTTTTTCTCAATTATATATCGATAATATTTTTTTTAATTCGTTTTTATTGTTAGACTTATTGGGGTGACTAGCAAGGATTACATAGGTTTCAGGCATACAATTCTACAGTGCATTGTCAACTTGTTGTATAATAAGTTCACCACCTAATGTGACTTCTCTTTCCATCACCTTATATTTAGCTCCCCCTCCCTCCTCTCCCACCCCCTCCCCTCTCTCCCCTCCCTGACCCACTCATTTCCAAATAAACATTAAACTATTGATTGTGTCCATGGGTTGTTTGTTTGTTTGTTCATTTCTTTTCTCTTTCTTGCTTTCAGTTTCATATTCCGCATATGAGTGAAGTCATACAGTTCTTTGTTTTTTCTGTCTGGCTTATTTCACTAAGCATGATGATCTCCAGGTCCATCCATTTTGTTGCAAATGGCAATATTTCATCTTTTCTTACAGCTG
>PVJL010006898.1:7843-85235 GCA_004026885.1 Lyroderma lyra | reverse complement strand
TCCTTTCTGCGGCAACTTCATGTGGAGAATGGATTGACTGACGTTTAAGGGACAGCTTTGGCACCTACGTGTATACTATTCAGTACCTCCTGTTTGGGGGTTGGGCTTATCTACTAAAGAACGCTTACTTTAACATTTCCCAGTTGCAAATATCTCCTTGCAAGGTATATAAATGAGAAACACGCCCTAACAACTATAGCGGACATTGATTGGAACCGCTGACCACCCCCCCCCCCCCCCCCCCCCCAGAAGGAGAGGTTGAGTTACCTGCTCAAGACCGTAAGGCTAATGGAGGTCTAGGATACAAATCCTTTCGTTTGCCTTCAAAGCCTAGTCTTACCCTCTGCACATTCTGCCTGCTCAGTTTGCCCTACTCCTTGATTTTGCAGGTCAAAGGCTGAAAATGGATAGGTTATTAGCAGCATCCTGATCACAAACAATCATAAAGCATAAGTACACTTTAACTTATGACCTTGCAACCATCAAGAAAAAAATCTCAACCTGTTTTCATTGCATAACCATTGTTTGCCTTCCCTACTCCCACAGCTTTCAGGTTAACTTTTAGGGAAATTTGATTTTTTTATTAGAAATGTGAGATTTGGACCAGTGGATCTCCGAGACCCTTTCCCTTCTCTGTGATTGATGTCCTTTTAAAGAGCATTGCGAGTATGAGAATAGCAGGATAATGGTCAACTTAGCTTTTTTTTTTTTTTTTTTAATTTAAAATGCATTAGATTTGTAGAAGAGTGTTTAACATGAACGGTTAAACCAAATTTACTGGGTACTTTTATCTAGGAAACAATAAGCTGATCATTGTAGTGCCTTCTGATTGTAATGGATGATTAAAAGATGCTTATGTTCAACAGAGAAAAGAAATGAACAAACAAACAAATACCCCATGGACACAATCAATAGTTTAATGTTTATTTGGGGACAAGTGGATTAGGGAAGGGAGAAAGGGGAGGGGGTGGGAGAGGAGGGAGGGGAAGCTTAATATATGGTGATGGAAAGAGAAGTCACATTAGGTGGTGAACTTATTATACAACAAGTTGACAATGCACTCTAGAATTGTATGCCTGAAACCTATGTAATCCTTGCTAACAAATGTCACCCCAATAAGTCTAACAATAAAAATGAATTAAAAAAAAAGATGTTTATGTTGATTTCTAGTTTAGAATCATAGCCCAATTTCTTGAAAATTCATAATTTATTGTTATAATTTCTGGCTAGGGTCCTTATGCAATTAAGCAAAATGCCTCATCTGCCAATATTTGAAAATACAGTTCCCATAGTGCCCAAATCAGTTCAGTCCTGAACCTTCTCTTAAATAAATCTGTGTGGTTCCTTCAGCTGTTCCATAAATGAGGTGACTACTGAGGTCCTGGTTTGTTGGCATCTAAAAGTGTGGGACCCAGAACTAATCAGGAAATACGTAAGTTCATGGAGCTATGTGATAGGCAGAATAATGGCCTCCAAAAACCTAGGAACCTCTGAATATGAAACCATATATGAAAAAGGGGACTTTGCAGATGTGATTAAATTAAGAATTTTGAGATGGGATGATTATCTTGTATGGTCTGGTGGGCCCAAAGTAATTACAAGGATTCTTATAAGTGGAGGAAGGAAGCCAAGTCAGGGAGAAGTTTGAAGATGGTATGCTGCTGGGTTTGAAGATGCAGGAAGAGGCTACAAGTCAAAGAATGCAGGTGCCCTCTAGAAGCTGGAAAAGGTAAGGGAATAATTCTCCCCTAGAGCCTCTGGAAAGGATGCAGCCCTGTAGACACCATAATTTTATCCCAATGAAACCCAATTTGGAATTCTGACTTCTATAAAGCTATCTGCTTGTGACCTCTTCCATCTTCAAAGTCAATAGTATAGCATCTTCAATCTTTGGCTCTCACCCTTGCTTCTATCATATCTCCCTCTCTGACTCACTTTCTTGTGTCCCTCTTTTATTTATAAAGGCCCCTGTGATTATACTGGGCCCACTCTGATAATCCTGGAATTGACTCCCCACCTCAAAACCCTTAATTAATTATATCTGCAAATCTCCTTCACCACATAAAGTGACATGCAGCCTCCAGAGTTTAGGGTGTGGGCATCTTCTGCCTTACCACACCCAGTTTGAGTGAAGCTTGTCAATAAGATTGAAATGGAAGGAAATGAAGTAGGAGAAACAGTCTTGGGCCCAATCACATAAGAATCCTATTAACCAAGTAAGCATTTTGGATTTAGGTCTGTGATGAAATGCTTACCAGTAGGAGAGTGACATTGTGATTTACATTTGGGTGCTGTATGGCAAATTGACTACCATGGAAGCAGAGAGGCCAATGAGAAGGCTCTGGAAGTTCTCTAAGCAAGATAAGAGAGTAGCTTGGATTAGGGTGGTAGAGGAGGTGAGAATTGATTAGATTCATGAAATATGCAGAAAATACAGAGAGAAGAGTGAAGGATTATTTCAAGAATTTTGGCTTGAGCAATTCAATGAATTACCATTAATATAATAGATATAGAATGCTGCAGGAGGAGGTTTTTGTTTGTTTGTTTGTTGTAGAACAAGTAAAAATAAATTGGAAATGCCTAGTGGGTATCCAAATGGAGGTGGCGAGTGAGCAGTAATATACACCATAGACCAATTGAATTAAGGGGAGAGGAAGGTCAGGAGATAAATACTGAGGAGTCATTGGTCTGTATGATAAAGCCTCAGACTTAGTAAAAGGTGACGGTATTATATATTATCCAAACTAGTAAATACTTGTTTTAACTTTTTGACAATTTCAGTCTTACAGAAAAGTTGCAAATACCCCAAATATTAACATTTTACACTTGCTTTCTCCTTTTCTATCGCTCTACTTATTTATGTATTGGATGTGTTTTTTGGTATCTCTTCACTGTTTGAGAGTGAGTTGCAGACATGATACCCCATACTCCTATACTTTAGTGCATTGTTTCCTATAAAAAAAAGTTCTCGTACATCAGTGGTTCTTACAGTATGGTTCCAGGGTCAGCAGCAACTGCGTCATCTGGAAACATGTTAGAAGCCTAAGTTATAGAGCCCCACCATAAATCTACTTATTTTGATAATTTTGGTGTGTATAGTGAGGAAATTGACATGATTTTAAAAACTATTATCTAATTTATAGGCATTATTTAGATTTCACCCATTATCTTAGTAATGTCTGTCATTGCCAAGGTTTCCAGGCAGGGCAGGTTCGGCGGTGGTACACCCAGTTGAAAAAACACACGCGGAGCCGAGGTAGGGGGACCATAAACACACCAGCAAGCAAGCAAGCTACTTTCTTGCACACGTGGGACTATATAAACGTATTCAAACAAAAGTGGCATCTTGCCGCATCTGCCCAGTAGCAGTTGTTTGGGTTTTCATAGTTACATAAGGCGGTACATGCACAGTAACTGTCAGCCCCAGGAATTCCTCAGCCCCAGACATGAACTGATTATACCAAGGTCAAGCCTGGGTGGTGGGTCTGGCTTTAACCCTTTACAGTGGGCCTCACTGTAATTCTTTACAGCGGTCTTGGCTTTAACCCTTTGGGGACTGACATATCTTTGATAGCAAAAGTATCAAATAGGGCACTATATACTAACGTGGGCCACTATCAGTAATTTTTCCAAGACAAAGTCCAGGAGGTATAGTTATTTTTCCTTAATAAGCACACTTGGAGAGTGTTAGCTAGAGAAGAGAGCCAAGAATGGAATCCACTGAGAGGTCTGGAACAGGAGGCTCACTGTGAAGGAGAAATAGAGGGGTAAGAGAGTGAGGACTATTGCTGAAAAGAGGAAATGAATGGTCAACAGTGGCCAATGATGCTGAGATGTCTAGTATGATGAGAACTGGAATTGTCTACACCATTTTGTAGGTAGAGCTCCTCTGTGACTTTGACAAGAGGGAAATGGGCTCAAACAAGAAAGATGAGTAAGCAGACATGATATATAGAAAACTCTTAAAAAGGAACAATGATATGAGGGGGATGTGGGGTTTTAAAGAAGGTTTTTTTTTCAAGGTGGGGCGTTTTACATGATGTTGCTTATTGCTGAGAAAAATGCACTGTAGAGAAGTCTAGGGAGGTTTACAAACTACTGATGCCTGGGTCTCAACCGCAGAGCGTCTGATTTAATTGATATGGGGTGTGACTAGGTTCACTGTGATTGTTAAAAAAGCCCTCCAGGTGAGTTTAATGTGCAGTCGAGGCTGAGAACCATGCTAGAGAGGTTAAAAAACTGATGATAGGAGGGCATACATGTTGGAGCCAAGACCTAATGCGGCTGAGAAATTGAAGTGTCACGGTGTCTCTGCCAGCAAACATGGCCAGCACCGCTTGAATTATCAAATCTTTTCAGTTACAGTATTCAATTTTCCCAAAGGCTTATACCAGTAACTCCACTCGCCGAGAAACAAGAAGAAAGAGAACGACCTCGGAGTAGCTCCTTGGATCTGGGGAACAGAAATCTCCCTCCCGTCCGGTCTCGCGGTGCGGGTTACCTCGAGCTCCTCAGCGCCCGCTGCATCCGCAGCTCAGGTTGCCAGTGCGCACGCGCGGCACAGCTCGGCCCCGCGAGCAGCGGTCCCAGCGCAGGCTTGGCCGCGCGCTCCCGCCCTCTGTTCGCTCCCCCGGCTCCTCCCTCCTCCCCAGCTTCTTCTCCGAAGGCCGCCCGGGAGGGAGGCCGCGATGGCAGATGAGATCGCTAAGGCTCAGGCCGCCCGGCCTGGTGGCGACACGATCTTCGGGAAAATCATTCGCAAGGAAATCCCAGCCAAAATCATTTTTGAGGATGACCAGGTAGGCACCGGGCGCCACCTCGCTTGGGGGCTGAGGCGGGGCGGCCGCCCGTGGACTCGTTGGGTTTCCCGCGGAGAGCAGAGAAGGGACGGGACCCGGGTGCCCCGCGCGGCCTCTGTCGCGGGCCCCCAGCCAGCAGGCAGGGCCGCAGCCGCTCCGAGGCGGCCTCCCGGCGCGTGCCGGCGCTCCGGTTACGCGTTATCAGCCCCGGGCGCGGGCCAAGGCCGCTGGGCGCCGGCAGGGCCCGCACCACGGGGTCTGAGCGCGTGTGGGGGCGCGCGGGGTCCTCAGCGTGGGCGCCCGCCGGCTCCCCGACTGCCTCGGACCTCGCCTGTGTCAGGAATCTCACAATCTCGCCAGCGCTCTGCCTGTCAGGGAGAAACCCGATCGCGCCCTGACTCGGGCCCAATCTCCCCGATCTCCCGCGCACAGCCGGCCTGCTCGGTGATCCCGGGCGCCGCTCCGTGCCCTGTTGCACTAGAGGGCCGGGGGCACGCGCCTTGTGGTGGCGGGGGCCATGCGGACTTGCGGGGACATCTCGTCACCCTTCCTCCCCACCCCTTCCTCCGGCGGGGGACTTGAACTAAGTGGGCATGTTTCGGGGATTTGCTTTCCTTGGGCCCCGCCCAGGAAGAGTGGTTCCTTTTATATTTGGCAGGAAGCAGTTTTTGCGAAGGGACTAAGAATGTAGTTCTTGTTGACTTCACTGCGGTGAAATTCTATTTTAGAAGGCCGAGTTGTTGTGACTTTCAGACATCTTTTGTAAAATATGTAATGAGCAGTTGTATTTATGGGTTTGGATCTCAGATAAAGCTTGGGCAGTAGTTTGGCTGATTTACATAGAGACAGTTCTGTAAACTTTTTGTTAAATATGGAATATAAGAGAAAACATTCATTTTATGCTAGTAGGAGCATTCTTAAATTCAGAATATTGTCTAAGATTTAATTAGATTTCTCGAGGTGAATTTTATTTAAATATCTTTTATTTGTCACTAGTTAAGGAAGTTCTTTTGTTTTAGAAAATGCACATTTCTTTTGAAATATTTTCAGTTGCTTTTTGTAAATGATTATTGAAATATTGACTTGAACCACCAAAGTCCCAATAGTATGGCATGACGCAATCTAAATGATACAGCATTTTGTATGGAGTACCAAACAGGATTTACTCCTGAGACAGGTAAACAGGAATAGGGTCTAGCCAGCTTACGCTTTCATTAGGCAACAAGAGATAATACCATGTGGTATGTCATTCTGTACATTCTATTTGTCCTCTTCGTTTCTACACAAGAGATGGGTATATTTCTTAAACAGTTGAATAAAATGGGAAGAAATAGGTATTAGTCAAATATCAGACAAATATGTAATTACAAAATTGATCACTTTAGTAAAGGAAAAAACTGGGGAATTGCACAACCAGGGATTCTAGGTTGGGGAGGGGGGAAATCAGGACGTTATCCTTTAGAAAGGATACACTATATGTTGGTTGTCGGGGAATGAATGACAGGTTAAGTTAGGGGAGGGGAGAGAAGGTCAGTGCAATAGAGGAAGCTGAAGTTGAAAAAGCCCTGAGAGTAGAGAGAGATGGACACTGACCTGAGCAGGAAGAGTTGTGTGAGATCAGACTGGAAAGATAGACAAGAATTAACATGCCTAATTTCCTTTAGATCTTATTTTACATGTTGCTTGCTACCCCACTGGTTGTTCCTGACCACCCAATCTAAATCAGGTTTTTCTCTGATAATCTTTTATTTCACCCTTTACTTTTCCTTTGTAATATGTAGGAGCCTTGGTTAATTATACTTGTTTAAAGTCAATCTTTCCATCAGACTGTAAGTTCCATGAAAAGGACTAGGGGACTACTGATTTCCCAACATTTACTATAGTGTTTTCCCGTGGGGTTAGTGTGAAAGAATAAGGTGATATACTAAACTTTGATTTTTTTTTTCCTTCTTCTCCCTAGTGTCTTGCTTTCCATGACATCTCCCCTCAAGCACCGACACATTTTCTTGTAATACCCAAGAAGCATATATCCCAGATTTCTGTAGCAGAAGATGATGATGAAAGTGTGAGTAAATTTACTGGCACAATTTATTGTCCTGCTTTTTAAGTTGGGAGACTAAATTTTGACCTTAAACTGATGTTACATTCTCGTTTTCCTAAGAGCATTCATTACTAAGGAAAACAAAAGCATTAGGGCTTCAATGCAATGTATAAATAGTTTTGATTTTTTAAAGAGATATAATTGACTGTTATGTTTTAGGTGTATGACATAATAATTTGATATATGTATATATTATGAAATGATCACCACAGTACTTCTACTTAACATCCATCACCACAAATTCTTAAGCAGAAAGGGTCCCATATAAGAATTAGTTGGTGGGACTCATTTTTCAACAAAGAAATAGTATGTCATACAGGAGAGAGTTCATGGACTCTTCTAGTAATACTGTTAAAGGAATTAAAAACAGTTATTTGGTTCTGCCAGGAGGTACAGGCCTCAATTAAAATTTTTTCTAATGCTTTTTGTGGTAGATTGTATACTTGCTTGTAAGCATTCATTATTCTTTAGGGGTGCATTAGGCTTACTGCCTCATTGATTCGGGTCTGGTTATATGACTTGATTTGGCCAATGATTGCAAGCAGAAGTGATATATGTGTTTTGAGTGGAAACTTTTGACCTGGCACCTAGTTTGCTATGTTCTCTCTTCCCTTTATCACTATGATTACAGTGGGACTGCTCCTCAGGCTGGGTTTCAAAGTGAAAAAGATGTAGAAATAGAGCCTGGTCATTGTGTGATGAACATGTAATAAATCCAAGAAATATTTCTTTGTTGTAAACCAGATTTTGGGGTGGTTTGTTACCACAGCATAACCAAACCTATCTTGATTGATACACTCACACATAACAAGAAAGCAAGATGTCCTCCTTTATTGAGAGAACTTGAATACCACTTGGAATAGGATTTAAAAATTGTTTTAATTGAGCAGTAGATTTATGACTCTAATTTTTTTATTGAAATTAGTAATGAATAAATACTTAATCTTGTTGGGTTTTTAATTGTAAATTATGTTGTGTTAGAAGTGAAAGAGTTTCCAGATATTTGCCCAAAGTAGTATGTTTTAACTTGACAGTTTTTTAATTTAATATTTCACCTTGTGAGTTTGTTATTTACTGGTTGTAAATGCCTGTGCTTAAGAAACTTTTTTCTTTTCCAGCTTCTTGGACATTTAATGATTGTTGGCAAGAAATGTGCCGCTGATCTGGGCCTGAAGAAGGGTTATCGAATGGTGGTCAATGAGGGCTCAGATGGGGGACAGTCTGTCTATCATGTTCATCTCCATGTCCTTGGAGGTCGGCAGATGAATTGGCCTCCTGGTTAAGTATGTTTTAGGGATAATTTTCCCTTCTCTAGGCAATGATAAGTTTCACAAGTTTTCATGTTAACAGTACACTTATTTTTGCCTGTTTATGGACAGATTGAGGAAATAATTTGAAAAACTCATACATAATAAATGACATTGATGCATGGTCTGAATTCTGTATTTGATTTATTCTTAAAAAACATATGTTGGGATTATATGAAGGTGGAGTTCATAATTTAGGAGGTATCTTGTTTTTTTCCCTGGGGAGGACTCAACATACATACATTGTTATAGTGGTATGACTGATCTTGGAAGACAAATGACAAGATTTCATAAATTTAGCTTTAGTTTTGAAATATCCTTGTAGTCCAGGAGAAAATTTTCTAGTCCAATTCTCTTATTTTTCTAAGAACAAAGGAGTATGTGATGTGTCTGATCAAGAAAGTGGCCGTTTTGGGTTTATAAACAATGCTTCTTGTCCAACCCACATGTTTCCCTTGGACTGTTGGGATAATTTAGAAGGGATGAAAACAGATTTGTCACAGAGTCTTTGATGACCATGTGAAGCCATACACTGGTATTTTATAAAGACTTGAAAACATATTACGTAGTTAGAATTAACTTTCCAAATTGAAAACTCAGTGTTTTGAATCTGTATGTGCATGGTAGCAAAAATATTTAGGTTGTATATGAATCTGGCTACTTGGAGCTGGGTAGGGTATATCAGGGTCTTAGTTTTCCTTATTTAGACTGACAATGAAACTTTCTGTGTTTAGTCTGGCCATGTGCCCTTGCCTTTGTAAGGTTGTGGAGGGCAAACAGTTTTTGTTTCATGGCTTTCCTTCATGTAGGCACTTTCTAGCTTCCAATTTTTTTTTTTTTTTTCTTTTTGGTATGTGGGTAGCTCCCTGACTGGGAATCGAACCCAGGCCGCAGCGCTGACAGCGCCAACGCTGAAGCCTTAAGCCACTACACCATCAGGGAACTCCACTAGCTTCCAATTTTTGATACTCCTTCCCTGCTTTTGTCTCTTCTGATTTGCCTTGTGCTTATGGGTTTCTTCCATTTTTCATCTCTCAGAAGACCACTTTAATAAACCTTGATACATTTAATTGAAAATCGGTTTTTCTAAATTTTTAATTTTGTTAGTGATTTTAAAATATTTTTTGAGGGACTAGGGAAATTGCTATTTATGTCTTACAAATAATTTTTGCTAGGTTTCATTTTTTACTTTGTTTAAAGGGTTTAAAAATTTTTGTATAGTTAACGTATTAATTTTAATTCACATTTTAAAAAGACTTTTCCACCCCAGGAGTATTTTTTACAATTATTTTTTTCCCTAATACTTTTATGGCTTTATGTACTTTTATGACTTTTTAAAAATGGTTGGAAGGTCTGGGGAAGAGTTGTAGAGGGATGTGCCACTGTAAAAATGTAATAATGAGATAAGCATTTGTATGATGTATAAGAAGATTGAGGCTGCTTTCTTTAGGCATATTATCTTTCCCAGTAATTTCATCAAACCACTGCTAATAAATCAGGTAGACAATTGCTAATTTGTCTTGCTGGTTGTGTCTGTGACTTTCTGCCTAAAATGGTTCTGAGACTCCATTTTAATGTGGGATTCCCACACAACACCAAGTTCCAGATAACAGTTAGGTGTCTTATAGTTCAACTTATAAGTCTTATAAGATTCCCCACCCCTCTTGCCAGGTGTAAGTGTTTCTGACCAACTGGCTATAAATCACAGGTTACCAAGGCCCCTTTCTCAGGTTCGATTAATTTGCTAGAGAGGCTCACAGAACAGAAACATTTTACATCCTAGATCACTGGTTCATTACAAAAGGATATAACTCAAGAACAGCCAGGTGGGAGAGGTGCATAGGGCAAGACGTAGGGAAAGGACACAGGCTTCCATGCCTCTGTCTGAGCATGCTACTCCCCATCACGTGTTTACCAACTGTAAGCTCTCCCAACCCTCTCCTTAAGGGGTTTTATGGGGACTTTGTTACATTGCCATGATGGATTAAGTCATTAGCCATTGATGACTGATTCAACCCTGGATGGGGAGCAGTGGGACTGAAAGTACCAACACTTCAATCACCTGGTTAGTTCTCCTGGCAACCATTCCCCATCCTTAGGTTACCTAAGAGCTTTCCAAAAGTCACCCCATTAACAAAAGATATCTTCATCACTTTTATCACTTAGGATAACTCCAAGGGTTTTAGGAGCTCTGCCAGAAAGGGGGACAAAGACCAGACACACATTTCTTACAAGTCACAATATTAACACTGCTTTAAACAGACGTGGCAGATACTCAGCACCTTGTGGTAACTAGTTTCCAAGATAGCACACAGATATCCTTGCTTTTGGTATTCACACCTTTGTAGAGTCTTCATATTGAATCAGGGCTGGTCTATGTGACCAAGGGTGTGGCAAAAGTGACCGATTTCGGGAGTTCCCTGGTGGTGTAGTGGCTTAAGGCTTTGGCGCTGGTGCTGTCAGCGCTGCGGCCTGGGTTCGATTCCCAGCCAGGGAGCTACCCACATACCGAAAAGCAAAAAAGCAAAAAAACAAACAAACAAAAACCAAACAACAAAAAAAAAGTGACCGATTTCTGAGGCTAGGACACAAAGGGCATTTTGTTTTACACCTTGGTCTCTTGGTCACTTGGGGGAAAGCCAGCTGCTATGGCTGAGGACACTCAAGCAGCCCACTGGGAAGGCCTATCTTGGGAGGAACTGATGCTTTCCACCAGTGCCTGTGATAATGAGTCAGCTATGAATAAACCACCTTAGAAGTTGATCCTCCAGCCCCACTCAAGCCTTCTGATGACTGCAGTCCTGGTCAACATCTGACCTCATGAGAGGCCCTAAGCCAGAACCACTGGGCTAATCTCCCAAATTCCTGATGCACCAAAAGGGAGAGAGAATAAATAATTATTATTTTAAGCCACTAAGTTTTGGGATAATTTGTTAAAAAGCAATAAATGTCTACAACATGCTGTTTTTGTTTTTCTTTAGCATATAACTGCATTTCTTTGTATCCCTTTAGCTATGTGGAGTCATGTGCCTGTAATCTGGTCAGTGAGATATGTGAGGAACTGATGTATGCCATCTCAGGCCCCTGAGTTATTTGATGGAAGGAGCTAAAGTCCCTGAATGACTGAATTGAGCAGAGTTCTTACTCCTGACCCACATCAGCATTTGTGTTAAGCCACTAACCAGGAGATTTCACAGCAGCTAAGAGTATTTACTGTAATTAATATAAGTTCTATGATTTAGAGGTGATGAAGCTTATTTTTCCACTTAAGGTGGCTTGAGATTTTAACAATGACATTCTATTTGGTTGTTCTGTCCTTCAAATTAGCTAGGAGGGTGAGAGTGCCAGAGTAAGCAGGGTTAGAACTTGGAGATAGCAAGTGGGCTCATATGCAGAATGTAAGCCAGCTTCTGTGGGGGCCATAGGACAACAGCTTGATTGAACTGAACTGAGAGGGAGGTGGAATGGGAAATGACCCCTGTCTTTAACATTAAATGTTATACAGGTTAGATCTCAAGTGACAGGTTCAGACCATTCAAGGGACTTAGTTTATCACTGAGATAATATCCTTGAGTAAGCCACTGAGAAAATCACAGTGGTTTTATCCTTTATTTTTTTAAATGCATATATATATATTTTTTATTTCATTAGCTTACGTACTACATAAAACAGATTTAAACAGGAGAGAGGCTTATTTTTCTCTCAAGTTTTGCCTTGTTAAGGTAGCAATCCAGGACTCTTGACAGCTTCATAATATCAGTAAGAATTCAGGCTCCTATCTGCTCTGCTAGCCTTAGCATGTGCTTTCTACCCTCAAAGCCACTTCATGGGCTGAGGTAGCTCTAGCTATCACATCCTCCTACCAAAAAAAAAAAAGGAAGGAAAATGCCACAATGTCAAAAATGTTACATGCCAGAATTACATCCTTTTTTAAAGGCACTTTTCCAGAGGTCCTACAACACCTTCTGATGTGTCATTGTCCACCTCAAGTTTTGACTCAAGACCAGGAGGCATTTTGTTATTTCTGTGAATAATAATGGTGGGTGCAACTTTAATTTCAAGGAAAGCGCCTTCCTGACTGCACCTGTCTCTGGTACTGTATCACACCGATTACAATATATCTTTTTCTACTCATATTATGACTTACAAAATAGTAGTGGTTAAATTTTAAAAAGTTCCTTTCTTATGGCTTGGGTTTTAGTTGAAGAGAACAATAAGTCATTAAGTCTTTTTAAAATATGTAAATATGCAAGGAGTTGACATCAATCCTTCACTCACCTGTAAAGCAAACTATATGAGAGCATCAGCTGATGGTAGTAATTGCTTCTTGGATTGATTTCTATGATAATACAAGATCATTTAATAAGGATTTTTTGCCTATAATAGCACATTAAGTTTTCTCCCTGGGTATATTTATTGTAATTATAGCCAGCTCTATAAGCTTCTCAGAGATGGTATCTCTTGTATATGCATTTGTTTGGAGTAAATGCTGATGTTTCCATAGCTAGTTTCTTCTCTTTGTTTCATACTGAAGACTATTTTGCACTTTTTCTAGAAAAATAATACAGGTGGTTTAACATGGATTCATTGTACTTTGAAAATGACCTGAAAGCTTGGGTGGCTTTATGTTTTCAAAAGTTAAGATTATTGATTTATAATTTAGAGTAAAATCTATCCTTTTAAATTGTGTCATACAATGAGTCTTGACATAAGAGTTTTGCACCCACCACTGTTATTCACAGCATCATGGATAACATGAGATGTCCATAGTCATGTATCCATCACCACAATCAAGATAGAGAATAGTTTAGTCCTTCCAAGAAGACTTGTTAGGAGACCAGTGTATAATCCATGCAAGAGATGATGGAAACTTGGACCAGTATGACAGTGATGAAACTAATGAGAAGTGATCAGATACAGCATATATTTGAAGGTAGAACCGGCACGATTTGATGGGTAAAATGTGGAAGTAAGAGAAAGAAAGGAGTCAAGGATTTATTATTTCTCAAGATTCTGGGGACTGACTGGGCAGTCTCTGCTGTGTTCACCTGAGTTTAGTCATGTTGCAAAGCTTAGAGGGTTCAAGAGGACCCTACTCACATATCACCATTGGGGTCAGCTGATTCTGCTTATTCTCCTTCAGGCTAGACCAGCATACACGGTGGTCACACAGTAATAACCCCAAACTTAGTTTAACACAATTACAATTTGTTATTTCTCATGATTTGTGTGTGGCTGAGCAGTTCTGCCTTTGTCACCTGGACTCACTTATATAGGTCAGATGGAATGAATTAGCCGGGACAACTGGGATGGCTTGGCCTCTTCCATGTTGTCTTTAACTCCACGCTTCTTTACAGTTTCATGTTCTCAGGGCAACCTCTCAGGAGGGCAAAAGAGGTACTGCAAGACCCCTTTTAGGCCTTGGCTTCAGAACTCAAACATCACTTCCACCACATCCTGTTGGTCAAAGCAAGTTAAAAGCTGACCAAGACTCAAGGGTTTGGAGGAACAGACATCACTTAGTCATGGGAGAAGCAGAAAAGTCACATTGTAAAAGGGTGTGCATACTAGAATAGGGGGAAAATATGGCCATTAAGTAGTCACCCCACCACCATTATGTTGATTCAGCTACTTTCTTTCCTCCTGCCATTGACTAGTTGTTTCTGTACCTCAGTGTGACTTATGTCCTAAGAGAAGACAAGGGCTCCTAAGGCATAAACTTGGGGCCAGATTACCTTGTAGGCTGCAGGACAGCCCATAAATGGCTGATCAGCTTTCACTGTGGTGAGGCAACCTGGTATCCATGGCAGCCAATGTGTGAAGAACTCAGACTTTTACAGAAAGGACAGTGGGTGTGGTGGGTCCTTTGAAGTGTTCAATACAGGCCCCTTCCTTGACTGGTACAGTGCACCTGAAAAAAGTTGTAGTGTGTACAAATATTAGCCTATAATCAAACATGCAAGCAATATACCTCATCTGGATTTTCTACAACTTTTTCCTGTTTTGAGTATCTCTGATTTATTAAGGTAAAGATTCTTAATTTTCATCGGTTTAGAGTTTCCCATTCCTATCCCTGTGGTTGTGCCTAATTTCTGGAGGGTCTTATATACTGTCATGGCATCAGGAGGGGTCATCTAGACCTCTTTATCATTGGTCTCTACAGTCTATCTGAGACTTTTGTTATTTCATTTAATCCTTATTCATTCATCCCTGTATGTTGACATTTTTTAAAATACTGATGACCATGATTATGATAGCAATTAGGATAGTTTTATGACAGTATTACTAGCAATTGCTATTTAGTGCCTGCAATGAGACAGGGACTGTGCTGTATGTATTAAATATAGTATTGCTAAAAACCAAACAACTCAGTGCACATCTATTACAACCTGTGGCATTTGCTCAGAGTATTATAAGTGTAATGAACACTTGTAATTATTGATGTTCGGCATTTGAACCCTCTTCGTATTTGAAGGATTTCTTGCCTCCCAAAAGAGAAGTTGAAATGAACAGACACCTAATATTCTAGCTCCTCTGCCAGCTGGGATGTAGGCCCTTGACTTAGGCTCTGCCAATCAGATGCACTCATCTGGGATTTTGAATTTGAAACTAATGACACAAAGAAACAAGGACAGTGGAGATTTCTTTCTGGTGGCAGCAGGTTCCAGCTGGCAGGCACAATAGCGTCTGTGTTGCCAACTGTTGGATCCAGTATTGAATACCAGGGATGACAGCAGTGCCAGCCGCGGTTCCTGTGTTCAGTGGCAGTGTAGCAGTGCCCCAACAGACAAGCTCTCTGGTTCTATTTTTGGCTGTGGTATTATTTGCATAGCTTTTCTTTATTCTTGCCTACTTTCTCAGTTAATCTGTGAGTTACCCATTAAATAATGTTTCAATAAATTAACTGGGGTGAAACTTTTACCAGGAATGGCTTAGGTGACAGGTCCTCGGGGAGAGGTGATGATAGTTGGGGTGGCTGGAAAGCTCAGATTAGTTAGGTGGCCTGGTTTGGGATAAAAGCAAGGAAAATCCAGCTAACATTTAGGAACTGGATTTTCACAGTCCATGGTAAATAATAGCAAAATAGCTAATTAAATTATTCCATGGATCACGTGTACTGATATGTCAACTGAAGGCAAGCCTTAGGGCTTCCAAGTACTACTGCCATAGGTGGTATGAGGGGCAGGTGGGATTCAAGGACTGTGGAGGTGCTGTAAGTGTTTCTAATATTGCCAAACATCTTAAAGACAGTAACAACAAGCTGAGATTTCTAAATTATTAGTCCCAGCTATCTGTTGAAACCCAAGGGTTCTCTGTGATGAGTTTTTTTTAAGACATAGCTTTTGCAGCTGAAGAACGCAAACAATTGTAAGCCTAATATTTGATACTCAGGGTTGCTAGATTTTATTAGTTCAGTTCATAGCCTATCTAGTCTCTTATGAAGAAGTTAGGATTGATCAGGAAAGAGTGGTATTTGAATATCTGGACTGAGCAATATTGGAGAAGTTGGCTGACTCAGCAGTCCCGACCTGCTGAGCCTCCTTTGTCAGTTGAAGCAGCCTCTCCTCTGGATTCTTGATTGTTTGAAGACCCTTTCCAATTGCTTCTTATTCTGTAACTATCCCTGTGCCTCACTCTTTAAAAAGAAAAGGGAACTGGCTCATGCCTAATCCCCTCCCTCCCATGTACCTCTTACATTTCTTTCTCTGCAATAATATGAGGGCTGTCTGGAAAAATCCAGCCATAAATGCCTCTATTTTTCATAGTACATGGCTGGATACTTTATGGACAACTCTCATATATCAGAATATCCCAACAAACCCTAAATAGTATGTTGGGCCCATCCTCAGAACCATAGAAAGAGAAGCTACCAGGCAAAGCTAGCACTTGCTACCATTGACAGGGATGGAGAAAGGCTGGAAACACCCAAGAGTTAATAAGCTAAAAGTATGAAAAAGATTAAAAAGTATTACCTAAAATCAAATGCAAAGAGAACCATGTATAAATATTAAAAACGTAAACACAAAGAAGGTGTAATTCAAGTTAATTCTGAACATAGCACACTGACTCTATATCCTTAATAGGATAAATTCTGAGGACAAGCACACTGCAAAGAGATCTTGAACATTATCTCATGGGTTTGTTGTTGGATTGTGTAACTGATTTCATGTGTTATTGTAGGATGGAGCAAATGAGTAAAGAGATTGGTGTGAATGGGAAACAAAGTTTTCATGATGGGAAAAGGAAGATAGAGACATCAAACAGGGAAAGGTGAGAAAGAACCTCTTGAAGTTGAGAATTATTGGACTACAACGATGATTAAAAACCATCCTTGCTTTGTCCACTGTAAAGGCCTAATAACAGTAAACATTACAAAACACCAAGAACTGGGTGTTCTGTAGTATTTATACCAGGGCTGGGTAAGACGTCGATCCTGGTCCACCAGTGGACTGCGAAACCATTTTGGGGTGACTGTATGAATAATAAAATAAATAGCGAGTGAACTGTGACACTTGGAGAAGTAGCCCTTGCTCTGAAAATGTCTACTGAAGCCTGGTTTATACTATTCCCAACTTATATTCCTTGAAGAAATGGCTGATTCTAGGCAGTGGGAATGCTCAAAGACTGATGAGTCATGTAAAAAAGACACAGGAATTGGATTGAAGGGGTTGCAGGTGGCCACATTTGGGACAATTTGAGCATAAGAATAATTAATAATGGTTATAATACATGGAGAAATAAAACTATTGGGTAGCCAACCCCCAGAATTTTTTTGTTTTAATAACACAATGGAAACTCATACCTATTAAAAAACTTCAATCCCATCACCAGCCCTTTGCAACAACCACTCTGCTTTCTGTGTCTATGAATTGGACTAGATATTTCATGTAAGTGGAATCACACAGTATTTGTATTTTTTGTGTCTGGTTTATTTCACTTGGTATAATGTCCTCAAGGATTATTCATGTGGTACCATGCATCAGAATCTCCTTCCTTTTCAAGACTGAATAATATTCCACAATGTGTATTCACCACATTTTGTTTACCCATTAATCTGTTGATAGACACTTGGATTGCTTCCACTTTTTGGCTATTGTGAGTAATGCTGTTATAAACATTGAGTGTTGCTTTCATTTTTAATATAAATGAAATTATAAGTTTGGATAATTTAATTTTTAATAATGGTTATATTTAAAAACTGTCTTACAAAGTCCCAGACCATTTAATAATTGGCTACTCTACCAGCTCCAGCATACCAGTGGCTCTGAGTCACTTCAGGCAGCCGCAGAAGACAAGCAAAACCAAAACTCCAACATTTCCCCTTTTGCTTTGCCCTTTCCTGCTGGGCGGCCTTCGAAGCCAAGCAACCCTACCCTACAGTTCAAAGCACTTCTCCATGAAGGATTTCTTAGTTTGCCCTCTCTACTTACTTGGGGTTGATCTCGTGAGAGGGAGCCAGCATTCCTGCTGCGTTTGCACCGTCTCCTGCTGTGTTATCTTCACTTTTTGAAATGACATTTTCATAGTGATGTACACAACAGAGTGCCTGGGCTCTTTAAGAAGGAGTATGACTTGCTAATTCTGTGCTCCACGCTCTTATCTTGAAGCAGAGGGTGTGTCTCCCTTTGAGAGCACAGCTTTCTTGTAATCTCAGAGGCCTTTCCTGAAGATAGGCTTCTTTCTTACATTGTGTGAAGTGATTTCTCCTTCTAGGTATTGCCAGTCTCTCCCAGGGGGTTCTGTGGACTGCTTTAGTTTCCCTGCACGCCTAAAGGAGTTAGAGAATTTCTGCTTCCATTGCAAATTGGGAGAATGGCCCTTGGGACACAATAATGATTCTACTCAAATAGAGCAAAGCAGGCCTTATTTTATTCATGGTTTGTAGCTGAGTGTTAATTTTCCAGAGGTGCCATTTTTTCAAGTACAGCTTATAATTAGAAGTTGTAGTAGGCAACTTCTATAACACAATTATACTTCTTTTTTTTTTTTTTTTTTTTTCTATAACACAATTATACTTCTGAGTGTTATTCACAAATATCAGTCATGCATTTTGGGAACTCATTAAATTTCCTTTAGGTGACATATTTAAAAATTCATAGATCTGATAGGAAGTTGTAGTTAATCTCTATTCTTCTGCAGGGAAGAAGCTGAGAAATGTAGCATTTTATGAGGCGTGAGTAGGAGACCAAGCCAAGGAGAAAACCTCCGGAAGGCAGGTGTGCAGGACCAGCAGGCCAGCTTGTGTGACACTGGGGAGACATGCAGTTCAACTGAAGTCCGTGAGGCTCCCTGGAGGCCACACACCCAGGCAGCTGGCCACCTTCACCCTCCTCCTTTTCTCTAGGGCAGCGGTTCTCAACCTGTGGATTGCGACTCCTTTGGGGGTCGAACGACCCTTTCACAGGGGTCACCTAAGACCATCAGAAAACACCTATCAGGTATTTACATGACGATTCATAACAGTAGCAACATTACAGTTATGAAGTAGCAACGGAAATAACTTTATGGGGGTCACCACAACGTGAGGAGCTGTATTAAAGGGCCGCAGCATTAGGAAGGTTGAGAACCACTGCTCTAGTGGCTATGTGGCAGTTTGGGAACAAGGGAACTTTTCTCTCCCCCTAAGGTATTGCTTGCGACTTGAATACTTTGCCAATCATCTCAGTGACATTTACAAGTGTGTGCGTTCCTGTGCTGCTTTTGACAATTACACAAAGTGCACTTCTACCCAATGACATCTGACTATTTATTTAATGAATAAATTATCTCGAGATTTCTACCATTTAGTCTACCAATGTGTAATTTCTTCATAGGGAATAGACACTGCTTCCTGTTCAATAAGCAGCGATCAGGTCTTGAGCAGGAAGTTCTACATTCAACACTATTATTTAGGGTTAGAAAAAAACCTCAGAGATGAATTTCAGCAAGAAGTAAAGATGTTTTTGGTTTTTGTTTTTCCTTTACATTGTGTGCAAGGGAGTCTAGATTTCAGAAGTACTGACTCATTACATTGAGAGAACTAATGGTAGCTCAATATAAAAGGGCTATTTGGAAAAATCCAGCCATTGTCAATATAATGAAAATGGTTAATACCTTAATTTTTCATATTATATGGCTGGATACTTTCCAGGCAGCCCTCATATGAGTATGGAAGTCAACAATTCTAATTAGATTGCATTTTGGTCAGTTATGATTTAACAAAGATGTTTCTGTGTTTTTATAAAGGAAACCAGGATATTTCTATTACTCAGGGCTTATCTTGGAGCAAGACTTTTAGGAATCTTAGTCTTTTCTCTAAGAGAAAGCATCCTTCCTTGACCACACTTCAGTCAGGCTCATTGAAACTATCTTCTCACATAGACGCTCACTTTTGTGTATGTGCTGCCCAAGCGAGCACTGGTGCTGACTTTTGGACTTCCATATCAGTCTTGCATTGCCCCATTTTAGCAAGAGTCCTGTCAAGTTGGTTTAGCCAGACTCCCCTTTCATCCCTCTCCCTTCACCTTCAATATTTGAGCAGGTCCCTCATACTCCACAATCCCCTAGGGGATCTGTGATCACCCTGCTCTGCTTTCAGTCACAATCCTGTTAAATTGGTTTAAACCAGAATTCCCTTTTACATCTGAGGTTTCTTCTTCATAATTTTTGAATCACCTGACACCTCCCTACCCCCAACCTGGGCTATAAATTCCCACTTTTCCTTGTTGTATTTGGAGCAATCTCTGTCTCTCAGGACAAAGGCCCATCACTGTAGCCCTTCCAGATAGTCTTCCTTGCTGTCTTTAGCAAGTGATTGAATAACTTTTTTCTTTAACAGGAAAACTCATTTAGCTGAATGGTGGAGGACAGAGTTAGGCTAAGGGGAGGATGTCAGTTTTTCTTTTTCAGGTGGGTAAAATTTATTAGCTTAGAGTTTGGAGAAAAGTGTTGATTCTAACTATTTTATGTGTTTTATAAAGACACATGTATGGGCATGCATACCCCACCCCACCCCCGCCTTGATTATGAGAACCTTTTTATCATCTGTGGTAGAATTTGGGACTATTAGGTAATCTTCGGGCTCAGAAGAGAAAGAGTTAAAAGTTGGGAAAAGTAGAAAAAGATTTAGGAAGCTAAACCCTGAGAGGGGTTCCTGACCTCTATACACCCTTACACCTTTCCCCTCAAAATGCCCCATTCTTCCACAATGTTTCACTTCGTCTTTTTTTTTTAACTGCATAAAATTCCACCAAATGAAAGTTGATTTGGGTTAATGACTATCATCATTAAAAATATGAACAATCTGTATGGTTAAATAACTACTTAGTCATTTACAGTTAGGGTGAATCCTTTTGTTACCGGAAAATGGGGTGTCCTTTTCGACACGATGTCCAGGTTCTTGGTATCTCGAGCAAAAAATTGAACGAGACACACACAAAAGTAAAGTGGTGAAACAAAGAGATAGATTATTGAGGGGAAAGTATACTCCAAAGAGGTAGGAGTGGGCTCGAGCAGGAAAATGGCTCAGGAGCCCCAGTCAATGAGGCTTTGGGGATTTTATTCTAAGTCTTCAGGGGAGACACCTTTGGGCGTGGGGTCTCTTGATTGACAAGGGGTCTGCCTTCTGACTGCGCATGCCCTTTCCCAGAGTTCAGTCTGTTATAATATTAATGAACTTCTGGGCGTATGTATGATATTACAATGATGGTATAATGAGGTTCAGGTGAAAATGAACCTCATTATGTAACTCTCACTGCCCAGGCCTTAGGAACTGGCCCAAGCTGGTGGGCTTCTTGGGCCCTCTGACTTCCCTGTCTTTGTCTGGAGCTTCCTCCTAGCCTGGGGCAGGGATTACATGTGAAAGGGTGGTATGTAGGCATAACAATTCCAGCAGGCAGTCTCATGGGGGAGGTCGAGATTACCCTATTCTATCTACCTTCCTCACATCCTCTTCAGAGGTGTGATCCCCACAAATCTCCATGGGAAGCTGAGGGGGTGGAGGTCTCATCTTCTGTATCTGCTTCCTGCTGAAAATGGTTGTTGTCCCTGCCTATTGGGGATCCACGGAGCTCTCACCCTATCTGATCCACCATGTTGACTCCTTTGGTTGAAATGGGCTGGAAGCCTCTTTGGGACACCGCTAGTATCCTGATGGTTTCTACATTAGGAGAAAATAATTCAGTTAGTACTTTAAAGGCATTGTTCAGAGAAATAGGTTTTAAAGCCCTTGTCACTAGGTGGTTTCAGGATAGAAAGTCTGTTGCTCGGGGTGAGGAGCCAGAGAAAATTGATAAGGACAGCGATTAAGAAAAGGTGAAACTAAGAGCTAAAGAAAAAGGAAAAGGAGGATGGCTGCTCTATTTGGTCCCCATCAATTTTGCTTATTCTTCCTGAGCCACATGGAGCTCTGCTCCTGGGATAATCTACTCAGCCACATCAAAGATTATACATGAAATTTATGAGTTAATGCACATTATAAAAATGTCAAACAATCTGTGTATATATAGAGTAGAAATGCAATCCACCTTTATATCTCCTTAAGTCCTTCTCCCTCCATAGGTCTATGAATATATATAAAATTATACATACACACGGGGGTGGTGGTGCAAAAAATGTATACACATTTTAGGAGCTGTTATCTGTGTATGACATACATACTGATGGTCACCACTTTGAGCACCTTTTGTAATTGCAGAAGTCAAACATGTATTAATCTTTTGTTATTGGTATATATTGAGTATTACAATTTTAATACAGTTTTTTCCTTTCTTAAAATGTATATACATTTTTTGGCACCCTCTGTGTGTCTGTGTGTGTGTGTGTGTGTGTGTGTGTGTGTGTGTGTATAGTTCAGCAGCAGTAATGCCCAGACTTGAGTTATGATTTTATTTATTACAAAATCATAACCATACATGCTTATAGATACACAAAAATGCCCTTTTTTTATGAGCTGGTAATCTATACCAAATCTTTTATTACAAAATCATAAGAATGTATGGTTATGATTTTGTGATAAAATCATAATTTAAGTCTGGGTGTTACTTCTGCCAGATCCTGTAATATATAAAATATTTTTTACCTAACAATGTCTTGAAGACTTCCATACCAGTATATGTTGATAGTTAAAACTTAAACAAATTGTTGCATAGTATCACATCGGGTGGACATAAAAATATCATATCTTCAAAGTTAAGTTTTGGTTAAAATGAAAATAAAAGAAAGCATAGTTTCCAAGTCTCAGTGGTATTTAATAAGAAATATTGAGGAAAAAAAGAGGATGAAGCCATTTATCAGGTTAATTCCAAAAGCAGGAAGATGAAGTGGGCTAAGAGTTGGTAATCTCAAGAATACAACATGCAAAGCTTGCAGCCAAGACAGTTTCTTTAAATTTAAAGATTGGCTTTATTGAATTATTTGTGAATTGGGCAGCATCCATTCTATTAAATAGGTGCTCAGAGATAAGACCAAGTTCTTAAATCTAATTTTATAGATGTTCTTCTCTTTGCAAACATGATTATACTTTCTTTTCAATTTCAATAAGTGTGATAACCAGAAATGAAAGGTTATAACCTGTAAACGTAAGTAAATACCAAATAGACTTTTATAGGAAATCGTCATATGCCCTTCTCTTTTTCTACCTCTGGAAACACAGAAAAGGACCCTCATAGGGACTCTACTTGTCCTCTCACTAGAAACTGTAGTAAAGACCCTTACTAAGCAAGGCATGTTTTTTGAGGAATGTTTCCTCAATTGGTGGGATGCAAAGCTCTTCACCCGGGAATACCAAAGTTCACAATAGGACGCAGTCTATGGAGGCATTCTAAGCCTAGGTCAAAGTGGCTCCAGAGCCCATCCAAGGCCCCAGAGAGGAAAGATCCAGTCTCCATGCAAGCCCTCCTTAGACTAAGCTCCTTTACAACCCGAGGAGGAGTTTCTACAGACTGCACCCTTTCCCTGGGACATGACCTAGAGAGGAAATAACTGGTCACCAAGTGGACTCTCCTTACACATTCCATGGGAAATAATCCGTCAGTCTCCGTCATGTTGGATTTACCACTCGGCTGCATTCTTAACCACTGAGACAAATTTTATCCTGATAATCTAAAGAAGAAATGCCTTGTCTTTCACTGTGATGTGGCCTGGCCACAATATAAACTAGGTGATAGGGGCAATGGCCCCTTAAAGGAAGTTCTAGTTATAATACCATCCTTCAACTACACTTATTCTGTAGGAGGGAAGGCAAATGGTCAGAGATTCCACATGCCCAGGCCTCTATGGTCCGCAACCAGGACCCATCTGCCTAGAGAGACAGAGCTTCAGGAAAGGGAAAAGCATGAGCCAGAACCTGATATCATAGATGACCCCTTGCTTAATTCCCTACCTCTCAGTGGGCAGACTCTTGGTGGGCTCATCCCTGCCCCATACAGAAGGGTGAGCCACACGAAGGTTCACAGTGAGCAGGGGCCCTTCTTGCAGGGGTCTAATGATTAACAATTTTGTAAGAAAAATTGCTATACTAAAAACAAATGCTATTAGTATTAACTTTTAAATGGGAAAACCCATTACAATTTCCATACAATTAACTTGCAAATAAACTTTTGTAGCCATTTATAAGGCTGGGACCCTGTTCTGTTCAAGTCCAGGTTAATTTGATCCCAGGCTTGGCATTTGTTAATTCCTGGTTATAACTGTAAATTGTTATATGAATACAGACTGAAGCTGGGAGTTTAACTTTTGAAAATATAAGATATATAAAATATCTTGATTTTGAGGAGCTTGCTGGGAAAATCAAGCTAAATTTGGAATGCAGTTTTCAAATACAATTCATAAGACTGAAGGTTACAAATCTAAATGATGGTCATGGTTAGCCCTAGAGCAACCCAAAACCAAACCAATCAAACCAACAAAACCAAACCAAAATCAAACAAAACCAGCAGAAAGTGGATAGCTTGTCAAGATCAAGCCATATTAGCCCCTTGGGAAGTGTTATGTGGATGTGAGGATTTTACGAACAGGATTTAATTGAGTAGGTCAGATTGATGGGAGGAACAAAAACTTTGGGAAAATTCAAGTTCATTTTGGGCCTTCAGATGAGACTTAATGCTAATTAACTCACCTTAAACCAAGACTGCTTAATATATAATGGAATAAATAATTATGCTTTATTGTTTTTGTAGGTTAATCATCATCCTTTTTTTTTCAATGTTAAAAATAGTAGGGAGGGAGTTCCCTGGTGTAGTGGCTTAAGGCTTCGGCACTGGTGCTGTCAGCGCTGTGGCCTGGGTTCGATTCCCAGCCAGGGAACTACCCACATACCTAAAAGCAAAAAAAAAAAAAAAGAAAAAAAAAATAGTAGGGAGAAGACATGTAAGCTGTCATAATACATTCTTCTTACTCAGTTTTGATAGGCATTTCTTAATCCAGACTAGTCTGGTAAGTTGTTTTTCTTTACAGCTGGAAACAAAACATCTTTGTGTAAGTAAAATAAATGCTGCCTTGGGAATTAGGATTCATGGACTCCGATTTTGACTCATTTGAGTGGTTAGGGTGCTTCATACTCTCTTCAAGGTCTTGAAGGTGTCTTTTGTGCTACGATGTTCCCTTTCTCCCTCAGAGTGCTGTGTAAGGAGCAACAGAAAGCACTGTATGAAAGCACTTCAAAATGCAGAAAGAGCTAGTACTCATCTCATGGGTTTGTTGTGAATATTAAATGCATGTATATTTGCCCGGTGCCTGACTTACAGTAATTGCTCAGTTAATGTTATTATTATTATTATTATTATTATTATCCCTGCTTTTTTATATTTAAACCTATACCATGTGTTCTACACCAGCAAACAACATTTCACCCTGGAAAAATTAGAAGTATATAGGAATATTAAATTCAACCTTACAAGTGGATGAATGAAAAACCATTTGATATTCACAAGTCATTTTTATCTCATCCTTTTGCGTCCAGTAACACCATATTCAGAAAATATGAGTGCTTAGTGTGGGTTTCCTAGTAAAAGAGAAGCCTCTGTTATTTATTTGTGCTTTGTCTATTTCTCTGAGAAAAGGCATTTATGTGGTTGATTCCAAGTTCTGAGCAGCATGTCGTGTGCACTTCTTAGTGTTACCACAGCGGGGCAGAGCAGCACCATGAAATGAACACCAGTCAGGGCGCGCTGCTTGGCAAGCCTTCGCCTTACTGGGTTCCGCGTTTCACAGGAAACCCTGTGAATGCTCTGTGGAAGTTGTGCTAATTAATTTTTCTGGTCCTTCCTGGAGAATTTTCACACCCTCTGAGCATTCTGTGCGTATGCTGGTTCAATATTATCAAAAGGACAACTTAATGTTTTAAAACCGGCTATCCGTTTGTCTGATTGATTCTTCCATGAGAGGTAAGAGAAACCTGGCCTTGTGCGTGAGACAACCACAGGTTTTCCTGTGTGACTGAGGATCCCACGAGAAACTACTAACTTGGTGCTACTGCCGGTCATTTCACTCCTTAGGTGCAGGAGTGAAATTACAACAGGCACGTTGTGGTCGCAGCCCGTTTGACACTTACACAGGGATCTAGATATTTTTTTAAGGCTCTTCTTATGTTCTGACTACTATATGCCTTTATGTAGGGCTCTGTGTAGACTCGGGTAAATGAAAAAATAAAAAATAAAATAGTAAATAGCATATAAGGGTAAAACGTTCCAATGACTATTTACTATTGCAAACCTGATCATTTACTATTACTTTTCAATTACAGAAATGCTTTCAGACAAGTTCCTATGAAAGACAGCATTTACTTTGCTAGCTTGCTCTTCATAAAGCCTAGGACCTTCATGGACACTAATATTTTTCTATGATGTAATAAATGAAAAAAAAAAAGAGACTTTTTAACCTCTTGTATTTTGAGCAATAGTATATATAGTGTGTATGTGTACATTTAGGGCTTGATTGCCAGACTTGTATACTATAAGTCAATAATTATTTGTTAAATACCACATATTGAACACTGCTAGCATGGGAGATTTCAAACAAAGAACATAGACCTTATGAATGTACAGTTTGGGTTGAGAGATAAGACATAGGAGCTAGGACCTATAAATATTAAAGAACTATTAACATTCTACATTTTTTAAAATTCATTTTTATTGTTAGATTTATTGGGGTGACATCTGTTAGCAAGGATTACATAGGTTTCAGGCATACACTTCTACAGTGCATTGTCAACTTGAACATTCTACATTTTTACCACTGAAAATGGATAAGCACTAAAATTCTAAAATTCTGATTTTATGATTTAGACTACAAAAATAAAAGAATATATAACCAGATGCTAATTTTATGGCATAGCTTTAATGATTAACAATTCTGTACTGCCTTGGAAGATTTACGGTGACAATAATGGTTCAAGGGTGACTTTTTGGTTTCAAAAACTGTTACTAATAAATAATTAAGAAACAAAAGGAAGAATTATGATTTTTTCATTTCTTTTGTTAAAAAAATAACCAATTTTTTTCCAATTTCTATAGGCTTTTTACTATATTCTCAACAAAATTTATTTAGGATAAAAACTATAAACCCTTCCCAATGTCTTTTTAAGGTATATTAATCCTCTTACATTTTAATATAATCAAAAGGTATTTTGGAGGCCACCTACTGTGTGCAAGACATAGGGGATGCAAAGACAAATAAGAATAGGCCTTCTTCTGCATTACGCATATTGACTTTATTATATTTATTGTGATTTCTAAGGAAAAGTACTAATTGTGGAATACATTCTGCCTGCTCTTCTCTCTCAGGAGGACAAAAACATAGGGAATGATTTTCATGTGTGTCCACATAAAAGAGCCACAATATTTGGCCATTCTCAGACCATAATTTCAATATTGGCAGAATCCTCTACATAAATGACTTCCAAATCCACATCCCTAGCTTTGAACACTTCTGAATTGGTCATAAAACTCCAACCACTTACTGGAAATGCATTTGGATATCCTGCTCACCTCGGCTGAACTTAATTGTAAGTGTCATCATTATCCACACACTCTTCCCCGCAGTAGAATTCTCTAATGGTAGGCACCACCATTGCGTGTTCATCTTTTGAGTTATTTTAGACTCCTTCTTCCTTATATCTCATGATCAGTCACTAAAGCCTATCAATTCTTACTTCATAATTTCTCTCAGACTAGACTCCTTCTTTTGATTTCTGAAGTCAGTTTTCTAAGTTTAAGCCCTTATCCTTCTCACCTGTATCTTACCTCCTCACCTACAGGCTCTCTGTCTTTTCATCTAGCAAGCCACCATTTTCATGTTAATGTTAATCTCTGAAAGCATGATTTAGATCTCTAAAAGCATTATTAGTTCAAAGATACTATAATTACATTACTCAAGAACATTTAGAACTCCCCTGTTATTTAGAAGATTAAGCCCAAAATGGCATTCGAGGATTTTCAGTCTGGTTCCAACACACATTTGCAATGATGTCCTCCATTATGCCCATATTGGGACCCTCTGAAGCAGGTGTGTCAGTGCTTTCATGCCTCAGCACTCTTCCACATACTGTTGATCTGCTGTATTCAAGTGCTAATCACCTGTCCCAGCTGAGCCTTGGTATCATTTTTTATTTTTCAGTTGAATCTTCCTTCACTGTTCTATATGCAGTGGTCTCTCCATTGGCTGAGTCAACAGCAATGTCTGTGCCCATCTATGGCCTTGTTGTGTGTATGATGTTTCTAATTCTCCCATTTACATGGAGGCTGTTTATTATTCTCTATATCCCCTATTGCAGATAAAGCAGATCTCCTTATGCATTTGTTGATGATCAGCCTCCTGAATGGATGATTTAGTAAATGGAGAATGAATGAAAAGGTAAGCCAAGCTGACTTGGACTCAAAGTCTTGCATATAATTTTGACTACTTAAAACTTCAAGAACATCATTATGTTTTTCCCAAATGCTTTGACTGGACTGCAATCAAGTCACAAAGAAGATATATCTGTCCTCCTGGAGGAAATTATAGGCTTGGGAAGTTAGTCAGGAAATTTCTACTGGAGTGCCCAAGGGGCATTTGTAGTCTTACATCCTTCTGAGCCTCAAGTCTCTGAATATTCCATGAAAACTGTAGGACATTCATAGAGAAATAAGATTTCAAGATTTGCTTTTGCCCTGTCCAGAATAAATTGAAAACCAAAAGTCAATACCCTTGATCATCTTCCCAGACTTCTGGGAAATGCCTCTACCATGAAGTCACCAAACATCCCTCTGCATTCAGTCAACAAGTTTTGACAAATATCCACTGACCTGTGTTAGATATTCATCATTAGAGCTGTCAGGTGTTCCATCCTTAGAAGTGTCCAAGGGCATGGCATGATTAGAATTACCTTAGAATTCAAGGCAAAGAGTTTATCTGTTCAGATTAGCACATATACAAGTCCTATGAGTAATGGGACTGAGGGAGACTGATTAACTCACTTGTATCCTCTTTAATGACAATAACATGCACCATTTAGGCTTGTACATTTGTATGGAGTAAACATGATGAAATATATAACTTTAATATATTTTTTCAATTACAGTTGACATGCAATATAATATTAGTTTAAGGTATGCAACAGTGATTAGACATTTATATATAACTTGTGAAGTGATCACCCCAATAAATCTAGTACCCATATGACACTATAGTTATTACAATATTATTGACTATGTAAGGGCTATCTGGAAAGTATCTAGCCATGTAATATAAAAAATATTATAGCTGGATTTTTTTCCAGACAGCCCTTGTATTCCTTATGCTGTACTTCATAGCTCATTTGACTATTTTGTAACTACCAATTTAAGCATGATAAAATATTAAAACATCATTTTATTTTATTTTGAGATTGTTTTATTGTGCTGTGGTTCAAAAAGTGAAATAAAGAATTTGACTAAAGACCTTAATTTTATTACTAACCAGTTGTCTGTGTACATGGTTAAGATATTTCCTCTTGGCCTAATTTCTATGATCATCACTGCTTTGGATCTGTGAGATTGTTGACCAAACAAATTGACGTGTAGAAGTTCTAATTATGCTACATTTCTGACTGGTTTCTTATGCAGCATCCAAAGGGACTTCCTGTCCTGTTTTACATGCTTGTTATTTGGGAAGGAAAGAAACCCTTTATTGACACTGTGGTAATGGTTTAGTGTGAGGCTTGGATTTCATAATAATCAAAGAATACATACACAATTTCCCTGTTCTCAACAGCAAGTATTCTAAGCCTGCAAATATTAGTCTATTTTCCTTTTCTTAGGAAGTTCACTGAAAAGTACTATACCTGAGCCTCTGCTTCTGCTTCTTTAGAGTCCAAGGAGAAGTATTGTGTTTGCTTAATCTCCCCTTCCAAAAATACTTCCTCTAGAACTGTACTACATTTCCTAGTCTTTGAGGATTCTAAGATGCTGTGATTTCTAGTAAATCTCAGTCAATTTTAAGCAGATGACTATTTAATAGCAGCACCACTATGGTGACAGAAGGACATCAGTGAGAAATTAGTAACATTAAAAATAATTGACACATAATGTAGGAAATTGATGATGACTCTTTGATCAGGAACCATTCCTTCATTCATTTCTTCAATAAATTGATCACCTACTTTGGGTCAAGCACCACGCTAATAATTGGGAATATAATGGTGAACTATCTCATCTTTATGGATCTTATGTTCTAGAAGGCAAGATAGATGATAGGCAAGTATACAAGTGAATAAGTAATTGAACAAGTTATTAAGGAAATAATCAAGCATTGAAATTGGGTGATCATGGAAGACTTCTCTGAGGAGGTGATATTTATGTTGAGATTTGATGACTGTAAAGAAACAAGACACATGAAAAGTTAAGGAAGAGATTCCCAAAAAGATGGAACACGAAGTATAAAGACCTTAAGGAGAAAAGTGAAACTAGATGAGTTGGAGAGATGAGTAGGATCCAAATTATGCTGAGAACCTTAAAGGACAAGGTATATGGAGATTGTTTATTATGGAACTCTATGTGGAATGGGATGACTTGTAGGGTTTTAATTAGGGTTATGGTAGGAAGTGAATTTTATACTGAAAGATTATTTTGGCTGCTATGAAGAGGTAGGGATAGGGAAAGGTTAGAAGCAGGCCAGTTAGGACCTTGTGTGTGTGTGATGAATGTCTTCTTTTTGCTCCTACAGATTCACTTCCTACTCTGTCTTTGTTGGCTAATCCATATGGATTACTTTAATAGGGTTCCCATGCCCTGTAGCTTTAGTAGGGTTTGACCAACACTCAGTTGGAGATCAGAGAAAGAGAATGAAGTTAGGCTTATCATTCACCTGGATACTTTCCTGCAGAGACTGTGTTCTTCCACTAAAATCCTTACTTCTCTTGGTGGCCTACTCATTGATTCTTCCTTTGTTTGGGTTCTGGTGACTTTTCTCTTCCCCCATCTTTTTGAGGTTATAATAGCTCTAATGCTGCTAGTCTTGAGTTCCTGCAATTCTTTGTTCCCTTCACCTTGTATGCTTGTTTGAAGGTAAACCTTAAAGCCCTTGGTCAGCAGGGTTGGACAAATTCTTTCAGGGTAAATCACTCCTTGGGATTCCTTCTTTCACATTGTTTTGCCTTCTGCAGATTCTTTCCCTTCTTGCCATCTCAGAAACACACTTAACATGGTGGCTGTTAAGTATTATTTAACTTTTGTACTCACTATGTTGGGAGAAGCCTTAGGATATCTCAACAACAGACTTGTCTTCCATTTATCCTTTTATCAGACCCAGAATATCCTGATCATGGATAGACACATGACATAGGCTGAGACCATCTTAGTTTCCAATCTCTCTGGGCCCATGACTAGTCTGAGCAGAGCATGTGCCCTGAATGGGGCAATCAGAGGCCTTCCTCAGGATTCTTCTAACCGGAGCCAAAGGGAAGGGGGATAGTTTCCTTTCCTTTCTTTTGAGTTGTGAGGATGTTTTACTAGAATTTCTCATACTCATCTCTTCTCTTGCCATGGGGAAAAAACCTGTTTGCTACTGGAGAGGCTGAAGTCGAGCAGAGATCAGCAAAGATTAGAGATGGGATGAGAAAGAGTGACATAGAAAAAAAGAGAGCACTTTTGAGGTATGCGGTTTCTAGTTCTAATTACTGAGATTCTTGGAGCTGCATGAGTTCCTGCAGCTCTTCTTTTGATTCTGTGGCAAATGCCAATATCTTTCCAATAAATTGCTCAAATCAGGATGGTGGGCAGTCAATGGTTCCTTGGGCCCCAGCACTGTGGGATCCTCGGGAGACAGCCAGTGCCACATTTTCTCCAGCATGACCCTGTTGCAGACTGGCAACTTGTGAACATAATCATGTGTTCTCCCTCTAATCCCAAAGGAAGGCTATCCAACAGCATACCTTACTGGCTAAGGATTTAGGGTCAGAGAGACTAGTTATGAGCTCTGTACAGGGCTCCCAATTCAGAAGCTGTATCAGAGGTAGCTGAGATGAGGCAGTTTTTACCATGTCATCAAGGACAAAATTAAAGCTGCAGTCAGATGAAAGAGAACCAACTCTGGGTGTTGAACACATAACACAATACATGGAGGATGTATTGTAGAATTGTACACCTGGAACCTATGTAATTTTTACTAATCAATGTCGCCCGACTAAATTTAACAAGAAAAAAAAAGCTGCAGTCAAATCAACATTGCGGAGAAATTAACTTCCTTTTATTTTCTATTGCATTTTTAGCTGTTGCCCAAATACTGGCAGATAAGATATCTTGAAGCGTGACTGAATATTTAACATAGTGTAGAGAGTAAATGTGAAGAATTAATTTCAAGATTAATTGCATCAGATTTTACGAAACCTTTCAAACACTTTCTCAAAAAGTAATGAGAAGCACATCACGTCAATATTGAGGTTCCTTCTACTTTGAAAGTGTGTCAGATTTGAGGTTGTAAACAGTTGGTAAGCAAAACTGAGTTACAGTGCTGCACTTGAGTTATGTACCTGACTCCTGTCGTCAGTGGTTTCTTTGTGCGGTTAGTGTTACCTGACGTGGAGTAGTAGGTG
Organism: Lyroderma lyra; assembly: GCA_004026885.1. Lineage (NCBI taxonomy): Eukaryota > Metazoa > Chordata > Mammalia > Chiroptera > Megadermatidae > Lyroderma > Lyroderma lyra. The sequence continues at coordinate 53,003 of PVJL010006898.1, read as the reverse complement.
GGGTGAGGCGGCTGCTCTTTGTTCTCCCTGATTAACAAGGTCATTTCCCAACAGCTTCCAGAGAGACTCAGTAAACTCTGAAGACCAGTCAAAACTGAGGTCTATTTACATCCCCATTAGTGGAGTTCTGGAACGCTAGCCAGGCAAAACACATCAACTGATCTACGAGCATGTGTGGCAAGTGCTTCCGCTCTCAGCCACTCTTTCAAAGACCCACAGGATCAAGCGAAATGACAAAGCCAGCACTCACTCTGGGCCATCATCAAAGGGGCCAGACACACAGATGGTACCTAATGGCGTCCCTCACTGTATCGCTCCTTTCTTCGTCCTTCCTTGCTCTCCCACTTATATCCTTCTTCATCTGTATTAGTTTCCTATTGCTGCTGTAACGAATTACCACAAGCTTCATGACTTACCATACAAACATGTTATCTCACAGGTCATAAGTTGGAAACGGGTCTCACTGGACTAACATCAACACATTGTCAAGGCTGCATTATACCTGGAGGCTCTGGGGGAGAAATCTCTTGCCTTGTCCTTTCCAGCTTCTAGAGGTCACATGCATTGCTTGGCTGCTGGCCTCTCCAGCCATCTTCAGATCAGCAATTGCTACATTCTGACCTCTGCCTCTGTCATCGCATCTCCTTCTCTGACTTTGAGAAAGACTCTTCTGATTCCCTCTTTTACTGTTAAGGGCCTTTGTGATTACATTGGATCCATGAATAGAATCTGAAATAATCTCCCCATGTCAAGCTTGGTTAATTAGTAATCTTAATTCCACCTGGAATCTTAATCTCCCTTGTTCGTGCAACCTAACATGTTCATAGGCTCTGTGGGTTAGGTGGTAGACATTGGTGGGGGTGGTTCACATTACTCTGTCTATCATATTGTCTGTTTCCCTCTTGAGCCATTATAAAGCAAAAGTATTTTTTTAAGGTCAAAAATAAGTCTAGGATGATGAAAATGTTATGGAATTAAATAGTGTATATGCTAGAAAACTACTTAATTATACACATTAAAATGGTGAATTTTTTATGGCATATTGATTATATTGCAATAAAAATATATAACAAGGTCAAAGTTGATTTTATGGGTTCTATGCACTCTGCTTTTTATCTGTTGCTTTACTTATATATAAGCAGGAAATACCATTCACAGTCACTGCTTCCCCATCTTCATCCAATTCAATTTTCTCCTGAGTGGGAACAAGGTTAATGAATCTGGACATATTAATTTCAAGACTGATTAAAGAAGAGACAGATAAGCAATAAAACAGCATGTATTGAAGCTTCAAGGATGCTTTAGGTAACAGGCTTTCAGCCCCAAGACCAATCTCAGTCACACTCTAGCAGACATTCTTATTGGACTGTACATATAATCCCCAAGTAAATGAAGTATGCATTTGAAAATGTCCTGAGAAGGTATATTCAGAAGACTGAATGGTACATGCTAGTAAATATTCTGAAGGAGGGAATAGACACATTATGAATCAGCTGCAGCTGCACACCAAAATCAGCAAGTAAAAGTCCCGTGTAGACAGGGAATCTCAGGTGGGTATCAATGGCATTGAATCAGGAAGAAGATAAAAGGAGAACTCTAGGGGTGCTTTCTCTGGGACCACTGGCTTAAATCACATAGAATCAGCTAGAAGCCCTATTCTACTTGATGACAAAGCCTCAGAAGAGATGGGAATGTTGGTGCAAGGATCCCAGGGCACAGAGGTAATCATTATGTGGACTAGAGGTTCAAAGAACTTCCCTATGCTATATACCTCCAAAATCTGGGTGCAGAATATATGCAGATGCTTCACTTCTCAAACATCAGCTTGATTAGAAGGGAGAAGACATTAGAAATAGTGTGTAGCTGGAGAAGGTACAATGTCAGTTAATAATGAAAATGGAACCCTTGAATTGCCATTCATGCTGCAATAAAACAACACATTACCCTGCTGTCTCCTTCATCCCACTTCTCACCTTAAGGGAAATTCAAAACTTACATTGATAAAAATGGTACTTGCATCTACTAAAACTACCCTTATTCACTTTGAGAATTACTTTTATTGTTCAGGAAATCTTATAACATTTATTAATTCTCCCACACTGCTGTCATAAAAGACAAACCTGAGGGTTTTTGTTCCTTTGAGTTTGCATTTAAAAGAATATGATACTGGGAGAGAGGTTTTAAGAATTTATAATACAATGAGCTCACGGGGTTATTTACCCCCGAACTTTTCCTTCACTCTCACCAAGAGAGCACATTTATTCTGTTGTCTCCCCTTGTGCATTTACATTTCTGAGTCGTCTCCAGAAGGGAAGGGAGTGGGGAGTCGGTACACTTAGTCTGAAGCCAGGGAGACTCCTCATCTTTAATAGCTTATGATACCAGTAGGATAGCTGAATCAAATATATTTCTTGGTTAGAGATTGTATCGGTCTAGCTTGATTTTCCAAACTGTGATCAATTCATTCCCTTGTTGCTCCTACAGCTGGATGTAGTTTATATTTCAATGCCTGAAAACACAGGTTACAAAATTTCTAGTTTTAGATGGGGTGAAAATTACCCATCAAAGAAGTAGAGTTAAGCATGTGCGCCAGAAAAAAATTATATCCTAGTCCCATACTTGGAAAAAAAGAAGAGAAACTAAAAAACAAAGAGTCTGTAATTCATGAATACATTTTATTAATTTCAGGCTTCCATAGTAATTTTATCCTAATCTCTCATGGGCCCTAGGAAATGTAAGACAATCAAACCAAAATTATCAGTAGGTTTATCATCCAAACCTTGACCGATCCATTAAAAATTGTGAAACATCCAACTGCTTCTGCATGTAGTATTTTTGCACTATTCCTCCTAAAACACACTCCCCCGACTCAAGCTTAATGCAGTGAGCTCCTATTATGGGACACCTTGTTCTCCCACAGATTTAAAGGACAGCATGAAATATAGAATTCATTTTTCCCAAGCTTACATAGTTAAATTCCAATGCAGTTAGCCTAAACTATAAAGTATCAGGAAAAGTAAATAATAACTTCCTCAAATAGGTTATCTGAAGCAGGTTTTCTCAACCTTGGCATATTGACATTTGGGTCCAGATAATGCTCTGTGGTCAGGGCTGTCCTAGGCCTTATGAGATGTTTAGGAGCATCCCTGGTCTCTATCCACTAGATGCCAGTATCACTCCTCTTCTGGTGGTAACAACCCAAAATGCCCCTGACACTGCCATAAATTCCCAGAGGAGCAAAATCGTTCCTAGTTCAGAACCACTGATTGGCAGTGATTGAAACTTTGGGTTCTTGTTTATTTTAGGCTCATCATCTCTACTGCATTATATTGTAGTTGATGTGCGAAACCGGTTCCTGGACTTGGGCAAAGCTTACCCAATTGGCAATTCTACAAGGCAAACACTTTTTAGATGGATGGTCCATTTGTTTCATTCTCAAATTGTTCAGGGGTTCTTTATTTTTTTCATATCAGCACACCTTTTCCATTCTAATAATCAAGATAGCCTTTCTTTCTCCCTGTGGTGACCACTGAGAACCCTGGGCACTAGTTGCAAATCACACCTGGCATTATTCCTTGTGCCAACATTGCCTTGCTTGCCTTATTGTGTGGTCCTCCCAGTTTCTTCTCAATTCAGTAATATTCACATTTTCTTGAGAGATACTTTTTAGACATATACTATGTTGCAGTTTAGAATTTTATTATGATTGGCTGGGTTTTCTTTTTCTAAACATCTGTGTCTTCTTCATCCCTGACATATGTATATCCTAATTGCAAAAAGTTTAGAAATAGTCTCAAGTCTTCCTGAGCCTTACCAATTTTTTAAAAAACTATTTTCACCCTCCCCCTCTTTTACTGAGGTATAATTGACATATAACATTGTATTAGTTTCAGGTGTACAACATAATGATTTGATATACATATATATTGTGAAATGGTTATCACGATAGGGTTTTTTTTCCTTTTTATATTGTTAAATTTATTGGGATGACATTGATTAGTAAAAATTACATAGGTTCCAGGCGCACAATTCTACATTACATCCTCCATGTGTTGCATTATGTGTTCAGCACCCAGAGTCAGTTCTCTTTCCATGAGCATGTGTTTGTGTCCCTGTCCCTTCTCCCCCACCCCCCTACCTCCTTACCCTCAGATAACTACTAAATTATTGACTGCATTCATGAGTTTCATTTCTTTGTTGTTTTCAATTTTACGTCACAATAGGTTTAGTAAACACTTATCATCTCATGTAAGTATACAATTTTTTCTTGTGATGAGAACTTTTAAGATGTACTCTTAACAACTTTTTTATTTTTGAAATGATTACCATAGTAAGTTTAGTTAATATCCATTATCTCATAAAGCTACAAAATAAAAGAAAGGAAAAAATGTTTTTCTTTTCCTTGAGATGAGAACTCTTAGTATTTACTCTGTTAACAACTTTCATATATACCACAGTGCAATGTGGTATAATCATCATGTTGTACATTATATCCCTAGTATTTATTTATCTTATAGCTGGAAGTTGCCCCCTCCTTCCAGTATCCAGTAACCAAAAACCTAACTGTTTTTCTATGAGTTAATTGTTTTTCATATTCCACATATAAGTGGGATCATATAGTATTTGTCTTTTTCTGCCTTATTTCACTTAGTTTAATGCCCTCAAGGTCCATCCATGTTGTCACGACGGCAGGATTCTTTCTTTCTTATGACCGAATAATATTCCAGTATATATACATCTATCTATATCTATACATCTATATCTATATCATCTATATCATCTATGTATAACTGGAATATTATTGGATATTACATAGTCACATTTATATATATGGAAGTATATATGAGGTCTGACAATTAAGTTCACGAACTTGCCACCATGTGCTTACATTGGTAGCACTGTAAAACGTACAACAACTCTGTGAGGTTCCATAACCTTGATATATCTGTGTCTCACAGCTGTGTTCGTGTAGTCGTGTGGCAGTCTCTTGCTGAGTGCTGTTCATTATTGTCACTTATCTTTGTGTGAAGTTGTGAGAATGTTGGAGCTTGAATTAGGGCAAAGAACAAACATTATATTTCTTGTTAAACTTGGCAAGAGTGAAAGTGAAAGTAGGGACATGTTAGTCTAAGTTTATGGGGATAATGCCATGAAAAAAATGGCAGTGTACAAATGGATTAAACATTTTCCTGAGTGGAAAGAAAGCATCATTGATGAAGAGAGGTCAGGGAGGTCAATAATGATCAGAACTGATGAAAACATTGCAAAAATTCATCAAATTGCCAAAAATCATCTGTTGACTGTGAGAAGCATAGCAGACCGAGTAAACATCAATAGAGAAACAAGAAAATCTTAACTGAAAATCTTGGCATGAGAAAGGTGTTTGCAAAAATGGTCCCAAAGGAGCTCACCTATGAACAAAAGCAAAGGAGAGTTGAAGTTTGCCTAGACCTTTCTGAGAGGCAAGATGATGTTTTGCGCTGTGTTATCACTGGTGATAAAACATGGGTGTACCAATATGACCCTCAAACAAAGCGTCAAAGTGCACAATGGAAGTTAGCCCGTTCTCCATGAACAAATAAGTTCCACCAGTCCAAATCAAGAGTCAATATGATGTTGCTGGGCAAAAGGGGAGGGGGTGGGATAAGAGGGAGGGGGTGAAAGAGGAGGGAGGGTGAGTCAAATACATGGTGATGGAAAGAGAACTGACTTTAGGTGGTGAACACAAAATACAACACATAGACGATGAACTGTAGAATTGTACACCTGGAACCTATGTAATTTTTGCTAACTAGTGTCACCCCAACAGATTTAAGAATAAAAAAACCCCACAATGTTGTTAACCTTTTTTGATATCAGAAGGATTGTTCATTATGAATTTGTACCAACTGGACAAACAGTCAACCAAACTTACTATTTGAAAGTGCTGAAAAGGTTGTGTGAAAAAGACAAAAACAACCTGAACTTTTAGCCAAAAGCTCATGGCTCTTGCATCACGACAAGGCACCAGCTCACACGGCACTGTCTGTGAGTGAGTTTTTAGCCAGCACACAAGTAACTGTAATGGAACACCCTCCTTACTGACCTGATCTGGCCCCCAATGACTTTTTTCTTTACCTGAAGATAAAGGAAATATTGAAAGGAAGACATTTTGGTGACATTCAGGACATCAAGGGTAATATGATGACAGCTCTGACGGCCATTCCAGGAAAGGAGTTCCAAAATTGTTTCGAAGGGTGGACTAGGTGCTGGCATTGGTGCATAACTTCCCAAGGGGAGTACTTTGAAGATTTTATACACACACACACACACACACACACACATATATATAAACTTTTTTTTCACATTTTCTTTATCCTTTCATCTGTTGATGAAAATTTAAGTTGTTTCCATGTCTTGGCTATTGCAAATAATGCTGCAGTGAATATGGGGGCACAGACATCTCTTCAAGACAGTGATTTCATTCCTTTCAAATATGTACTCAGAAGTGGTTTTGCTGGAGCCTAGTGGTAGTTCTGTATTTTAACTTTTTGAGGAAACTCCATACTGTTTTCCATAGTGGCAGCACCAATGTACATCCCCACCAACAGTGCATGGGGTTCCCTTTTCTCTACATTCTCACCAACACCTGTTTTCTCATCTTTTTGATAATAATTATTCTGACAGGTGTGAGGTGACGCCTCATTATGGTTTTGATTTGTATTTCTCTGATGATTAGTGATGTTGAGCATCTTTTCATGTACCTGTTGGGACATCTGTATGTCTTCTTGGTAAAAATGTCTATTCAGTTCCTCTGCCCATTGGATGGTTTTTTGTTTTTGTTTTGTTTTGTTAAGCTATTGAGTTGCGTGAGTTCTTTATGTGCTTTGGATATTAACCCCTTTCAGATATATGAGGGCTGTCTGGAAAGTATCAAGCCATGTAATTTGAAAAATAGAGGCATTTACAGCTGGGTTTCTTCTGGACAGCCCTTGTATGATTTGAAAATATTTTCTCCCACTCCATAGGTTGCTTTTTCATTTCATTGATATTTCCTTTGCTGTGCAGAATCTTTTTAGTTTAACATAATCCTCTATGTTTTTCTTCTAGGAGTTTTATGGTTTCAGGTCTTATGTTTATGTCTTTATCTATTTTGAGTTAATTTTTCTATGTGGTGTAAGATAGGCCAGTTTCATTCTTTTGCATGTAGCTGTCCAGTTTTCTTATTTACTGAAGAAACTAATCTTTCCTTACTGAAAATTCTTGGCTCTTTTGTTGTAAGTTACTTGATTATATAGGCATGAGTTTATTTCTGGGCTATTCCACTCCATTGATCTATGTGTTTGCTTCTATGCACATACTGTACTGTTTTGACAAATTCAGTATTATAATATAGTTTGAAATCAGGCAGTGTGTGCCTCCAACATTGTTCTTCTTTTTCAAGATTGCTTTGGCTGTTTAGGCCCAGAGAGGTTGGAGACTAAGATTGCCTAAACCTGTGTCATGTGTCCATCCCATTATCAGGATATTCTGAGTCTGTTACAAGGATAAATGGAAGACGATTTTTTAAACTAGATATCCTAAGCATGCTCCCAATGCAATGAATACAAAGGCTAAATAATACATGACAACCACCATGCTAAGTCAACTGCTGAGATGTCAAGAAAGGAAGAAATCTATAGAAGCCAAAAACAAAATGAAAGAAGAAATCCTGAGGAGTGATTTACCCTTAAAAAAACTGTCCAACCCTGGTGACCAAGAGCTTCTATTTTGATTGCTTCATCTAGAATAAGAGAGAAGATATGCTTTTAATTATATTTTTAAAAAAATATGAGCAATGAACAAGAAACCATAAAAGTTATCTAGTAGACTTGAATAAGAGCCAAATAGAAGTTCATGTCAGAGATCTTCTGCATAGATTTTGTTCCTGAAAGACATATGGACAACCTTAAGCCATCACTTTAATTTAGAGTCATCTCTGAGGACTCTAAATGAGGCTTTGGGCCTGTGATAAAACTGCCTTTCTAAGTGATCCCTTTTCTGCTTCCTTTATTTACTCATTCTACAAATATGCCATGTACCATGCTCTCTCTACTTTTAAGGAGGATACAGTACAGTAAGAACTTTAGTTCACAACAAGTGCTGTGGTGGAAGAGTGGAAAGGGGGCAAGAGGTGTTCAGGAAGAAACTCCTTTTTTTTAAAATTCATTTTTATTGTTAGACTCATGGGGGTGACATCTGTTAGCAAGGATTACATAGGTTTCAGGCATACAGTTCTACAGTGCATTGTCATCTCGTCAGGAAGAAACTCTTACGTTGAGCTGGGTATTTAGGGGCAGTTTTCCAGGCTGTGTTTGAGCACAGACAATTAAGGTCACACATCTCAGGCAGTGGGAAGGGCATGTGCAATAGTATGGAGCTTAGGAAGGAGATGGGTGCATCTGGAGAGTTTCCAGAGGTTCAGTATTACTGACTTATAGTGGGAGTGTGTGCAGAACAGGAAGGAGAAGAGACAGGGACAATTAACAGGGATGGACCAGGCCCAAAACCCCTTATCTGCCATGCTTAAGAGCTGAGATTTTACTCAGTGGTGTGGGGAGGCACATTACTGGATTTAAATCTGGGCAGTGACATGCATGACTAAGGTGAAGGAATGAGCACTCAGTCGTGGTGCAGCAGCTACCCAGACCAGAAGTGATGAAGGCCTACCAGGCATGTCCAACCTGTGATCCAGGACAGCTTTGAATGTGGCCCAACTCAAATTCTTAAAACATTATGAGATTTTTTTTTGTGACCTTTTTTTTTTTAAAGCTTATCAGCTATTATTAGTGTATTTTTTGTGTGGCCCAAGAAAATTCTTCTTCTTCCAATGTGGCCTAGGAAAGCACAAAGGTTGGACACTCCTGGCCTAAACCAAGGCAGTGGTAGCAGGGGGATGAATCTGAGATGCTTAGGAAGTTAAATCCATGACCAAAGAAGTCCTGTCAAAGAGAGAGGCAAGGCAAGGAGACCCCCCTGGTTTCTGGCATGGGTGACTAAGTATAGATTAAAGTGTGAATGAAGTTTGATTTATGAAAATGAAAGATAAAGGTGCACTAGAAGAATATAATTTTGAAACAACAGGAGACCTAGAGCAAAAAATTTCCCAAGGAGGGGAAAATTGGCCTAAATTTGTCAGTTGAGCATAAAGAACCATTATTGGACACAAGTAGAAAGGTCTGGCTTTCAGGAAATCTCAGGGCTGGTAAAGTAAGCCAAAGAGAGGAGAAAGAGGATTATCTTATTTTCCTGGTGTCATTAAATGCAGTTGGGAGAAAAGCCCAGGATCCCATTTTAGCTGTTTTAGGCTCCACTAGAGACAGAACTCTTACTTCTTACTTCTTCATGAGACCAAGAAAAGCTTTAGATATTTTAGAGAGTGGTTATGTCTCTAAAGGAAGTACAAAATCTGACTTTATCCTGTCAGGCTCATAAATGCTTTAGTTAAAATATCTGATTTATTATAGCAATAGGCTGACCAGACATAACATTTTAAACCGACAGAAAACAACAGTACTGTCCTGTTTCAAACAGTACATACGGTCAGCCTACTGACACCTTGAATTTAGCCCAGTGAGACTAGGCCGAGCATACATACCATTTGAAATGGGATAGTACCATTGTTTTCTGTCTCATTTAAAATGGTACGTCTGGTCAGCCTAGTTAGTAATCAAACATGTATAGATTAGTCTCACCTACACTTAACAGTGCCACCACTCATTCTAAGTGGCTTTGCTTCTTGCTAAGCCTGGAGTGACCCCAGACAATATTCACTCACATATGTCGTTTTCTAAAGAGAAGGTGGGAATAAAACAGTATCTGATTATTGCTAGGCTTATTTACTTGTTAATCTCCTTCTCCTTCTGTATGTCTGGCCTGAGACATGATCCATGATGTTGAGTCATATCTTTACATTCTTTGCCTCTGCTACTGCTTATGCTCGCAAGCCTGACTGACTTGCCCTTCTAGACGTTTCCTCTCAACCCTTTCTCCTCATCATGTCCTAGATACCTTCCATATGTATTTTCCTTGTAACCTGGTAAATCCAAAGGCTCCAGGTTGTTCAATCTCAGCATGCTGTCGCATTCAAAGAATCAATCAGTTGGAAGTAATTAAAATTAATTTGAACTTTTACTTATGTCTCTCAAAGAACATTAAAGGAGATCCAACTCAAAATTCATTTTCTGTCTCTATCATGCCTCCGTGCTTCCATAAATTATTTCCCTGTCCTCACTTATTACATACTTGTTTCTGCATAATAGAGTTGGGATGGGAGGGAGGGAAGAGACATGTCAGAAGTTGCTTAGTAGGCTGAGGAGGGAGAGTCTATGGTTTTGGTTTCAGTGCCCTTGAACTTTGAACACTTTATTGTAATTATTTATATGTTGCCTCTATCACTTAGGTCAGAAGTCCTTCATAGACATATCCTAGCCTGCTGTGTTGGAATCAGGCTTAAGAAAGGCCCTGGGTTATAACTGTTACTCAGGGCATTGTGCTGAACTCTGAGTCTATGCCAAAGCCTGGAGTGAGTGATCATAAAAGTCTGGATGTACTAAGACAGTAAAATCCTATACAGTAAAATGTAAAAGGGTAGGGACAGCCACTATACTCATTTGTATTCCTTAGCTGTAGAAAGAATGAATAAATGCACATTCATCATGTAGATTGGGATTTATTTTAATGTCTTAAGCTCCAGTGGTTATAAGTCTTAATCACAACTTAGTTGCTTTCAACTTGAAGTTATTAACACAAATTTTATAGAGAAAGGGAGGAAGCAAAATGGCAAAGACCAATTCTAAACTCATCTGATGGATGCAGATTTTGGGGACTTCTCATTTTTTTTTTCCTCCAGGAAAGATAATGAGTCTCATATTATCAGTCCAGATCTCATAATGAAGGATTTGCTTGAAACCCAGTGTGATATTTGCTACTAGACTTTTCATATAACTCTCTATTGATTCTGTACTAAAGGATATAGAAGACTGGTTTTAGGCAAATAGTGAATGTGTGCTGGACTGTTTTTCTTTTTTTAACTCTGTCTTGTCATATATTATTGCCAAGTCCCTTATGCTTATGTGCTCATATGATTTTTCTGTCCTGGCTAGCATTCTATCTGATTTATAAAATCTGTGAAGCTATCTCTTTGGTTTGGGGGAAGATAGGAGATGTAGTTTTGGTGCCAGAATATGAAAAATCTGCTTCTATTAATATACTTATCAAGTCAGCAACTCACCAGCAAATCATACATATTCATATACATATACATATACATATACATATATGAGAGAGATATTGATTCACTGAAATTCCAGCCCCTTTCCCCTAAGATTCATATTCATACATCCAAATGTCAAAAAATCACCTTAGATATATATACAGCAGGTGCTTAATTCGTTCCCTTTCCATTTTACCCTTTTCTAGTCTGTTCTTTCCTAATAAAGAGCAGCACCCTCCACCCAATTGCAAGGACTAAAATCTACGAGTCACCCTTTCATCTTTTTCATTCATCACCCTCTACTAAATTCATCAGCAAATCCTATAGGGCCTACCTCCAAAATACCTTTCGAGTTTGTCCACTTTTCTCTATCTAAAACTACTGTCATAATCCATTCTATATCATCTTTTTTTCAGACTTCTCTAATAGCTGCCTAACTGGTCATCCTGATTTTATTTCCACCCTCCCCCCAACCTTTACTATAATCACTTTTCCATGCACAAAAATAATCATTTATCTTTCAATCATTATACTCTTTTTCTTAAAACCCTTCTTATTATATTTAATATAAATTCCAGACTCCCTATCTTGGCCTGAGCAGCCTTGTGTTCTGGGTTCTGCTTATTACTATTCAACAACTATAGCTGAATGTGATAAATATATTCTTATTAGGTATAAATAATATAAATAACTGGAGTTTGATCAATTGCTTATTTATTTAAAAAATAACATCTCTATTTTTTAATGCTGTTGAACATAAGTGACTTCTGAGATGATTTACTATGCAATCCCAAATAATGCTAATGACATAAATAAAAGCTAAAATTTAAATGCTAGCCAGAAATGAAAAACTATGTGGTATGTGTGTGTGGGGGGTGGGGGTGGGGTGGGGCAGGGGGGCAGTGCTGAAGGAAATACAAGATCTAATTTCATTATATACCTGAAATTTTAGAAAAAGCTCAGAAACTGTCCCCTTTAAAAATAGTATAAGGATCATTATAATATGAATGATATGTAACTCATTTTTTAAAGAACATAGCTTAATTTAAATGTCTATTTGCAAGCATGACTTGTAAAACTATGATGTGAAATACATCTCAGTAAGAAGTCTTGGAACATCCCTGAAAATGGAGATGTCACATTCCAAGTTAAGACAGCTAACTGAGCAAAGGTATCAAATTTCACTCCTTACAAAATGCAACTAAAACTATTGTAAGGGATTTTTAAAAGGAATTTAAAAAGTGAATTCACAAGGGCAGTCTGAATAGAAAGAGACAACATACACAAAACTTTGGAAGCTTGAAAAGAGATGGATCTATGGTAAGCAGCTTAGCAGAGTACAGAGCTGAATACTAAGTCAATAAGGCAAAAACCCAAGAAACAAGCCATGTCTCTGCAGAATATTCAAAGGTCTGGAAACTGGCAGTACCAAATACTTTTGGAATGGAGGTAAAAGGAAATGGTAAATAATACTGATTTGATGAAAACTGTATGAACACAATCAATATCATGCTTCTGGGCAACTGATTCTACTCTACTCATGATAATTTAAGATTGGAGAGAGTAAACTACAAGCTATCTAGACTGGTGAACATAGGCAAAGTTAAGGGCACTGATACAATAAAAAAAAATAGGCTGATTAAGTATCCTATATTGTATACTGTAATCATCTACTGAGATCCCCAACTTCTCTCACTCATTTCCCAGAACTCTCATAGACAGAATTTTACCCTCGAAAAGAAGGTAAACATCTTATATTTAGGAAAACTTATGAGCCCAAGAGAAAAAAATATCTAAAAATACTATATATCAGAGTTTCCCAACCAACAACCGACTTATCACTTTACCCGAGATGTTATATTCAATGAGTCAACCAACTTGTTCAGAACTTTCAATCAGCTTTTTAAACTCTCAATGAAAGACACACAAAAATAAATCTACAAAAAGGAAAATAAAGGCAACTTGTTGGAGACAGAGCTATGTTGTTAAAAAAAAAAACCCTAAAAAACAAAAAACAAAACAAAACACACACAAAAAAGCAAAAACTATAGAAGACAGATAACTATCCCAGGTTCATGAAAAAATGTCAACAACCCCAAATTAAGTTATAGATTCAGTGTAATCCCAATCAAAATCCAGGTAGGAATTTTGGTAGAAATTAACAAGCTCATTCTAAAACGTATATGAAAATGCAAAGGGCCAAAAATAGCAAAGATATCCCTGAAAAAGGAGAATAAGACTTGAGAAGACATACTTCCAGATATCAAGACTTATTGCCAAGATGCAGTAAATAGGACAATGTGGTATTAAACAAGGATGGATCAATAGAACAATGGAACAGAATAAGGAGTGAATAAAAACTGAGATACAGATGAACATATACAAAGTTATTCTACATGCAATATTATTCTAATGCTGTGAGGAAGAATGGTCTTTTCCCAAAATTACAGATACATAGTTGACAACCATCTGGAGAAATGATAAATTCAGACCTCTCCAATCTATAACACATCTATTCCAGAAGCATCTTCCTTTGGTACATCAGAGCAAACTCCTAACAAACCAAACCTCACAAAAATATTAGTAATGTCATGGATGCCACCATGACAAACTAATAAGGAATCTAGAGCTACTCATGGCAATGAGTGTGAGAATGATCTGTAGTCCATCTAAGGAAGAAGTGGTATCATTAATAACTCTACCAGAATTAGTGATAAATTTCTCTCAATCTTTTCTATGTGTATCATTTTCACCATTAGGAACACTGCGCTGATTGATAAACATCTAGTCAGTGATTCCTCCCGGTAGAGCACCTGAATAATCAAGGGTAGCTGAATGTTGAAGGTCATGTCTCAGTTGTAATTTCTAGCCTTGGCTATTTATAGAACTAGATTCCCGAAGGTTATTCCTAAGACATATGGATGTTAGTCTGAGGCAAACTGATCCAGATGCCTGGCTGTAAAGGAAGTAGTAGCTGGTAAGGGCACAAGGAAAAAAGCTGTTCAAAACATGAGACCAGAACTAAGGCCTTCCATTAGTTAGGTTACTATTTAGATCCCTATTAGTCTCCTCTAAGTGGCAACTTTTTGGCCCATTACCTAATGAAGGTTATTAAATTCAGATTTAAAATGATCTCTAATTGACCAATTGTAATACAATTTCCCCCGCTATCCAAAGGCAGAGTGTTCCTATGAAACCTTTCATAAGCCTAAATGGCATAAAGTGAAGAAGCAATTACCATTACTTTATATGGAAAAAATTTGGAGCATTTCCAGACTCAAAAAATAATCTACCAAATCAGACCAAATAACGCATAAAACCTAACTACTATGTACATACTAACATATAGTAAAAGCAGGAATTATATAAGTATACAGCCTGTATAAAGCAGAAATATTGTATATACATTAATATATGAGACAAATAGTTTTATTTATTCAAAAGACTGACTGATTTCTCCTTGCATATAAGACAACAGAACACCACACTTTGTAACCCACCAATCCTCTCAAGCAACAGACTTTCCATTTTATCCATTACTGGATGTCACATTGCTACTAGCAGAACAAATAGTATCTTTGGCAGCCTTCAAGATTCTTCCTCTTTGCATAGAAATAGTACAAATAGTGGACACAGGCAAGTTCGACGCACACACGTCTTTGTTTCATTCACCATGATAGAGATATTTAATTACTTCTAGTTACACAGCAAGCATAACATTCTTACAAGCTCTCTTAGACTTTTTTTTTTTTTTTGGTAGCTGCCTGGCTGGGAATCGAACCCAGGCCACAGCATTGAGAACACTGAAGCCTAGCCACTACACCACCAGGGCACTCTTCTCTTAGAATTTTCTGGTACCTTAGGACACATCTTGCTAATGGATGCACAAAATAAATTGAGGTAGGGGACAGATGCTCAAGATGCAGGTCAAAGCTATGGGGCCTGATGTTGAGATGTTGAGTGGTTCCTGGGGAAGGAGCTTGGTGAGGTCACTCTCTCTGCTCTGGGTGCACGGTGTTGCTATAACACCTGATGCAAAACATTATTTTTACTTTTCACCTTTTCTGTAAAAGTGAAAATTCTACTCAGATATCTTCTGGTTAGTGAAAACAGGTACTAATGTAGTTCTTTCATAAGAGCAAAGTGGTGTAAATGTGAACTTCTAAAAAGCAGAGGATACCTGTAATTAGTTCTTTTTCAAAGAGAAGGGGAATAATCAAATTTACACGTTGATTTTTAACATCATTTGTCCATGTAGGTGCAAGTGGAAATGACATTGTCTCTAATTCCCTGTAGCTTTATTTGATGAGACCAGATTGCCCAGAGGTTTTTATCATGGGAGTCTGGTGATGGATGGCATATTCAGCAGTCAGTAAGATTAAGAACAAATGCTATGTGTGTTCTCTGTCTTTACTACCTTTGCTGTAATGATGTCATGCAGCAAATAATTGTGAACTTAAGTTGTACATTTGTTTCCTTTTGAGACTTTTTGTTTTTCAATTACATTTTACAATATTATAATGGTTTCAGTTGTACAGCATAGTGATGAGTCATTTATATAACTTACTAAATCCTCATTCTGATACATTTGGTTCCCCTCTAACACCATACATAGCTATTACAATATTGTTGACTATATGCCATATGTTGCACTTTACACCATGGCCATTCTGTGACCATGAATTTGTTTTTCTTGATTTCTTCCCCCTTTTTACCCAACCCTCCAGCTCTCCTCCTATCACTCCAACAAATCTAGTACCCATCTGACACCACACAAAGTTACTGCAACCTTATTGACTATATTCCTGTGTTATACTCTGTATCTCCATGATTTATTGCCTTGTAACAATCAAACTAAACTTCTCCATCCCTTTCCCTTATTTTACCCACTCTCCTCTCCCTCCTCCCATATTAAAGAAGTTCCCTAACATTCTTTGTAGTTCTGGTTTAGTGGTGATGTATTTCTTTAACTTTTCCTTATCTGAGAAGCTCTCTATCTGTCG
Source organism: Lyroderma lyra (assembly GCA_004026885.1). Classification (NCBI taxonomy): domain Eukaryota; kingdom Metazoa; phylum Chordata; class Mammalia; order Chiroptera; family Megadermatidae; genus Lyroderma; species Lyroderma lyra. Next base: position 36,767 of record PVJL010006898.1, on the reverse strand, counting down.
TTCAATTTTGGATGCTAGTCTTGCTGGTTACATTGTTCTTGGTTGTAGATCCTTGGGTTTCATCATGTTGAATGTTTTCTGCCAATCCCTTCTGGCCTGTAAAGTTTTTGGTGAGAAATCAGCTGAGAGTCGAATGGGTGTCCCTTTATAAGTTACTGCTTGCATTTCTCTTGCTGTTTTTAGAATTTTCTCTTTTTCTTTAACTTTTGCCATTTTAATTATGATGTGTCTCGGTGTATTCCTATTTGGGATCATCTTGTTTGGGACTCTCTGTGTTTCCTGGGCTTGTATGTCTATGTCCTTCACCAGGTTAGGAAAATTTTCAGTCATTATTTCTTCAAATTAGTTCTTGATCCCTTGCTTTTCCTCTGCACCTTCTGGTAGTCCTATGATGCGAATGTTGTTATGCTTAATGTTGTCCCAGAGGAATCTCAGACCATTCTCATTTTTTTGGATTTCTTTTTTTCCTGTTTGTTGTTCTGATTGGGTGTTTTCTGCTGGCTTTTCTTGCAAATCACTGCTCTGCACTTCTACTTCATTGAGTCTGGTGACTCCTTTTATTCTATTCTTCATTCCAGTTAATGTAATATTTATCTCTGCCTGGTCCTTTATAATGGTTTGTATGTCTTCCTTCATGCTTGCTATCTCTCTGTTGAAATTATCATTAAGTTCCCTGAGGATTTTTATAATTGTTTTTAGCTCTGTCTTTGATGGGTTGTTTGACTCCATCTCATTTACTTTGATTTTCTGTTGTTCAAATTTATTTTGACCTCCCTTTCTCTGGTTTCTCATTCTGGCAGCTTCTTTGTTTGTAGATAGTCTGCTCCTTAACCCCACACTTGCTGTTGCAGCTTCTTTGGTGTTGCCTGCTGATACTGAGCAGGCAGAGATCTGTGGGGGCGAGGCTTTTGGGCCTTTGTTTTCCTCTTGGGGCTGTGGGGGTCACACTGATAGTATGGGACTTTCTGTTCTTGGTTTGCCCTGAAGACTCTACCCTGAACTTTGGGGTCAGTCCTGTGTGCTGGTCTCTCAGACTGTGCTGCTTGTGGGCCAAGGAACGTGTGCTCAGCCCTATCTTTCTTTCTCTTTCCTGGGCCGAGGAAGGTCACACTTTGGCTCCTCATTGCCCCCCTCACTCCCCCTCCTCTTATAACCAGAGTGAAGTTGGGCCGCTGTGTCTCACTGACCCATTCTCCACCTCCTGGGGCCAAAGTGAGGTCTGTTTGTGGTGTCTCATGCTCCCACTCCTTTTCTCTGTCTCACAGACTGAGTGAGGTCCAGAGTGCTCTCCTGCTGCCTTCTTCCTTCTCCCTCCCCCAGCGATAGAGTCACAGGCCAGGACCTGTGCATGGCCTGCATCTCTGCACTTCCCCTTTTATTTCCCCTTCATTTGTCCTCTGCCCACCTGCAGGTACTTTGATGTGACTAGTGGGTTTCTTAGCTGTCATCGTGTGTTGTATAGGGAATACTTAGTGAAGTTATAGATGTTTTATTAGTTGTAATCTCCAGAAGAGTTTTTCAGAGGTCCCTCTCATGCTGCCATTTTGTTGCTCCTTCTCTTAAGTTGTACATTTTTAACAAAAGAATTTTAATGATAAAAGGTGGCTGAAGTCATTCCATTTTTTGACTGAATCTAACTCACTGTTTTCAGAAGTGCATTCTTTAGAATATTATCACTGCCAGGTATAAATAGGTGTTATAATAAAATAGAAGAAGAGGAAGGCAAAGATTGAGATCAAACAGGTTTAGAAAAAAGCAATGTTGAATTGTGCTTTGAAAAATCATTTGATCACTTCAATCATTGAAAAATCATTTGGCTTTGTCTTTTCCTTTAAATAGTCTCAAAGCATGCTTATTATTTCAAGGTGGAAACATGCAGTTTTACTTTTTAGTATATCAGACATGAAAAGTCATTAAAATGCATTGACTAATGAAATGATCAGACAAGTCAATTGTTCATGAAGAAGGAAATGGCTGCAAAGAAGCAATGAATAATTGCTTAAATAGTTTGTGCAAGTTTAAGAAATAAAGCAAGGAAAACAAAGCTAGATCTCTCTGCGACTGCTAAATTCTATAAAAACGTCCAGCCTCATGGGAATGAATCACTGTCTTAACAGAATGTCATTTATAATCTGATTATGCTGAAATTCTTCCAGAAAGCATTGATCATGTGATCTTTTTTTGGAAACCTATGGAGATACTAAATATACATTTATACTAGATAACATTTAAGAAAAATGCATTTTAAAATTTAGGATTCAATTAATGTAACTAAGGAAAAGTAAAAAGTCTTACATTCAGAAGATGGATTCATAGAGCAAGTATAAAATTTAAGAGGGTACAAGTTAGGGTAGAAAATAAGCCATTAAAGAACAGTACAAAATACTAAAAACAGCCAATTAATATTATTAAGGAAGTTTCAGAAGTTTTTTCTCATGGAAAATTGTTCGAATATTATTCATGACATTCTAAATAATCAAGCCTTCTTCCCTGAGGAAAAAAATGTCTATATATTAAAAAAAGGGGGCATAAAACTTGTACTAGAGAGTAAAGAATAATAATAAATTGAACTGACCTGAAACAAACACACTTATCTGGAGGGTGTACATTCCCCTGCTGCTCTCTCTTGCACCAAGCTGAGGGGAACATTAAGATCATCTTGGTCAATCCCCTCTTTTCTTCAAGGGAAACCAAGTTCCCTGTTGAACAACTCAGGAAATCTATGTAGTGTGTTTTAGTACGTTTCTGTTGTTGAAGGACTAGCTGAACCTCTGCTGAGACTTGCCAATAGACAGTATGTGTTGGGTGGTGCAAGCAATTGGGTATTTAATGAAGGGGACTCCTATAGAAATAAAAAAGAAAACAAGAATAGTAGTTGGAGCAGACTTTAAACCCAGTTTCTGAGATCAGAGCTCAGCCAGTCAAGAAGATCCCTAGACATTGGGCTTGAAGTATATTTATGAGTAGATGGTGGAGTGAGGACAGCAGTGGCATTTTGATGGATTTCTGGATTTGCAGTCTGAATATTTCTGGTGGTGACACAGACATCAGAGAGGTTTTGGCAAGATTGTCCATAGTCATGGTTATTTCCTGTCGCAGAGAATGAAGGATGTGACAGTTTCAATGAACTTACCGAGTGGCCCACATAGCAGCAGTTTGCCCATACATGATCTGCTCTGGTGTAAATGTCAAGTTTCAGCTGGCATCTTTGGGTCCTGGTGGGAAAGTTCAGCTCTGAAGGAAAAACCTAGAGTCCCAGTGAGGATTGGGGCAAGTCAGATTTTAGTTCTCAGTGATGCCAAGTCAGAAGGATGGGAGAAATTTGGAAACATTAGTTTGTAGACTTATAGTCGGTTATTGAAGGAAATTGCAAAAATGTTCAATTTGGTAAGAGCTGACAATTTGTGTAAGATGAGCGGATTGAGTATAATTTACAAGCAGGTAACAAATCCATACAATTTACGAAGTGACTAACAGCTCAGAGACAATAACAGGACCGGAATCTCATAACTCTCAAAGGCGAGCTACAGTTTTTTATTGAAACATAAAATTTCTCTCTACAGTTTGTCCTTTGGATCAAAATGAATCAAAGTAAGATTATTTTCAATCACAAAATAAGGCTGCTCTCATTAGACTTGGTTTGATTATTTGTGTAGGTGCAGCAAAAATGGTAACTGACTAAATAGGAAACTTATTTATTTCAAAATTTACTAAAATTTTTTATGAGGAATCTCAGACTGGACTTATAAAAGCCTCTACAGGCTAGAGATCCAAGCCAAGAACTCTACCAGATTTCTATAGATTTAGATGATTTCCTCTCTTCCTGAGGTCCCCCCAATATCCTAAGATTCCTGCATCTGCCAGGAAGTGATTTTCCTTACTCAACCTGTAAGACTGTGAAACCTTAAACTAGATACCAAGCCAGTTTTCCTAAGACAGCATTGTAAGTATTGGTTCTATAAAGTGAATCTCAGTTTCTTGAAATTCTCTGGTCATATCTGATTGTAAGCACGTCATTCTCAAATATGACATTCCAGTTAATGACTTGGGCATGTAACCAATGTTTCCAATTATTTCCTATTATAGGAAGGAAAGATTCTTATTGAATCTATAAAATAATAATATTGCAATGAAAATAAATATACTCAATAAGAGTTTCTGAATTCTGGATGGGTCAGGGAGGGAGAAAAAGATAAATGTTTCATTTCTGTTTACAAAAGTATACTCTACTAAATTGTTAAATTATAGATTGCTTAAGAGAAAAGAGAAAGGAGTTCCTTATATCCAGAAAATAGAATATTAGACATCAGCAATATTTCAAACAAAACTCATAATCATCCTTCATCAATTTAGTACTACAGATTTAATTCTTCTCCTGTTTGATGATGGTCTCATGAACCCATCACTGTCTCCATTAGTTATAGAAATTCTGACTTAGTCCAGTGGTATGGTTTCAAAGTTATTTAAGCAATGTCAACAGAAGCTTATACCTGGTGTAGTCCTTTCCCTGGGTCTCATAAATAGTCTCTTTTTGTTGAAGACAAAGCATTCTGATTTATAATTAATTGTGCTTTCAGGGAATGATTAGAGTTTAAAAAAACTGTGTGTGGATGACAAAAGACTTAAAATAGCTGTAGTTAAAGATCTGATGAGCATTCATTGAAAAATTATGCGATTGGGAAGGCAATTTGGTTGATGGCAACGTAAATTGGTGTAGCCACTGTGGAAAACAGAATGGAGTTTCCTTAAAAAATTAAAAATAGGAGTTCCCTGGTGGTATAGTGGCTAGGCTTAGGCGCTGTCAACGCTGTGGCTTGGATTCAATTCCCAGCCAGGGAACTACCCACATAAAAAAAAAAATTAAAAATAGAACTACTTTATGATCCAGCATTCCCATTTGTGGGTATATATTCAAAGGAATTGAAATTAGGATCTCAAAGAGATATCTGCACTCCCGTGTTTATTGCAGCATTATTGATAATAGCCAAGACATGGAAGCAACCTACATGCCCATCAACAGACAAAGGCATAAAGAAAATGTAGCATATAGATAAAATGGAATATTATTCAGCCACTAAAAGGGAAATTCTGCCATTTGGGTGAACTGGAGCACATTATGCTAAGTGAAATAAGTCAGATGAGGAATCTAAAATGGTCAAACTCATAGAAATGGAGTAGAATGGTGGTTGCCAGGAGCTGGGGGGAGGGGAAATGGTAGATATTATTCAAAGGGTACAAAGTTTCAGTTATGCAAAATGAATAAATTCTAGAGATTTACTATACAGTATAGTACCTATATTAATAACACTGTATTGTATACTTTAAAATCTTCTAAGAGGGTAGACTTACTTTAAGTGTTCTAATAATAACAGTGATAAATAGACAATGGGAGAAAACTTTGGGGGTGATAGTATATGTATGGCAGAGATTGTGGTGATAGTTTCACAGACCAGGGCTGTCTGAAAGGTATCCAGCCATGTGATGTGAAAAATAGAAGCACTTATGGCTGAATTTTTTTCTGAACAAGCCTTATATACTTATTGCCAAACTTCACCAAGTTGTATAAATAGGTATAGCTATTTGTATGTCAACCGTACCTCAATAAAGTGGGTTTAAAAAAAAAGAAAGAAAATTTTATTTAGGAATTTATTTTATGAAGAAAAATATCAAAAGTTGTCAAACACTTGTTTAAATAGGATCATGAAGCACTGAGAAACGATATTTAGCTACTTATTTAATCCAGGTGACAAGAAAAGATTTAAAAAGTAAATAAAAGAGGTAATATGATTGTAAAAGATACTTTAATTCTTTAAAAAATGACAAGACTTGCTTCTCTTAAATGATCAAGGATATGATAATTTTCAACAGAAAGCAAAAGAAATAATTCTGTTAAGACACAGAATCTTTTGTGCCTTGTAGGTGAATTCTCAAAAGGTAAAGAAAAACCTTTTATAACCTTTATTAAGAGTAGACCAATAATCCAAGAAAATGTCATTTTAAAAGAGAGAAAAATCAAACTCTAGTTTTAAATCAGTATACTATTCATACTAAAGCTCATTTTAAAAAACCTTAGAAGTAAACCTATGGGGTATGTGCTGGTCAATATGTTTCTCAGATCCATTTATTCATCTGGGCATATCACAAACATACTAAAATATATGGGGTTCTATATAAAAAACGAGAATCAGAAAATTGGAATTCATAGAGTTGAAGATATTTCCCTCCAGAAAGGAAAGAGGCCAGCAGTTAACAATCCCTCCCTGCTGTCATTGGGATCACGTTTCATTCCATTTGCTATGTAATAATTCCTTCCTCCCTGACCAAAGCAATGCTCTGCCGAGGAATTTTAACTTTGAAGTTGATGAGTATAATTCTTTGATCAAGGACACCTACTTCTCTTTCCATCTATTCCTTTTGGAAATCCAGTCACTTTGTTAGCACTAATAGAGCTTCCATAGGCCACTGCATATGACAGAATTAATCAATTCCTTCTTCAGGAAAGGTTTTCTTCCCTTGCTTTTTTATTTTCTCTTATCTCCAGGAAAGCTGCCCAAATAAGAAAGCTTGAATGTTTCTGGACACTTCCCTCTCCCTTATCTTTTATATTTTGTTTATATTACTGCTCTAATTCTCAGTCTGATATGTCCTTCTATATATATAGCAGAGTATTTAAGAGTGGGGACATGAAGCCAGACTACCAAAATTTAAATTCCAGCTCCATTTATTAGCTTTATGATTTTGGGAAATAATGATAATAAAAATAGCCAAAATAAGAATATGGTTATGCATCAGGCACTTCTTCCAATACTTTATATATATCAACTTATTTAATTATCACAAAAATTTATGAGATAGGTCCTACTATCACTCTCATTGTATAGAAGAAAAAACTGAAAAGTAGAGGTAAAATAATTTATTGAAGGTCACACTGATAGTAAATGTTCAGCCAGGATTCAAGTCAAATGGTCTGACTGAAGAGCTCATGCTTCCAACCACTTCATTTGTTTTTTTGTTCCTAGGTGTCAGTTGGTACATGCTATGCAGTAAATAATAAATACTAGCATTCTTATTAATACAAGTGTATGACTTCTATCGAGCTTTCATCATTTATTACTTGTACTATTGCCATTAGTCTCACTGCATGTCCCCAGGTTTATCGGCCTCACACTGATGCCAATAACATCTTTTCAAAACAGAACTAACCATGGTATTTATCTATATTAGCAAGTTTTAATGATTTCCATTAACTTGCCAAATAATGGTCAAACAGTGTGGCATTCAAAGGCCTTAATGGTTTTCCCCCCAATTAATTAAGCCCCCCATTTTATCATTTCTCTTTCCTCACTCATTTCACACTTGCCTAATCCCCAGCCACACTAAAAGTTTGCTGGTCCACATGGCTCTATGAATTTTTACAACTTGGTAGACACTCAGTGACACCATCTCACTATATTGGGCAATTGGGTATCACCTGGGCCCAGTTTGGTTTCAGCTGATAAGCATGGGGAAAGTTCTGCTTTAGTGTGTAGATGCCAAGTAAGAGATGGGGAAGCCAGGCCCATGGAGAAAACTAGTGGGGTGTCCTGGTTCCAAGTGCTAGGTCTGGTTCCCACAGGGATGACAGTGAGAGGAAACTGAAGGGGGTTTTCCTTGGGAGACTTAGGGCCCAAACCCTGCTGCTCTGGAATTCTGGGGACCAAGCTTAGCACCAGCTGGGGAGCAGGTATTCTTCCTATTTCTGAATCAAATGTGGCTCAGCTCCAGGGGCAGAGGAAGGCAGAGGGTCACATATTATTTAGCATCCAGGGAGTGGAAGCACTGACAGAAAGTTCCTCAGGCAGGTGGAGAGTGCTCACTGAGAAGAATGCATGCAGCTCCTCGTTCTGAGGGCATGTGTGGAACTCCAGAGATCCCAGGAACGACAGAGGAGATACTATGACTGCTGGATAGCTGAGGTATAGAGATATACATATTCTGCAGTTGGACTTGGAGGTGGGATAGAGGGATGGGCACAAACAAGTGAAATATGTTTTGTAATATTATGTTTAAGAGTTACTGATCTCCCAGATTTGCTGCTTCCCTCATGACAGTACCCCAAAAGGTCTCAGGTTTTCTTCTGCCCTTCCTATAAGTGTTAAAAAGAAGGGACCTAGGACCCAGTGGAAATCTAGGTTTAAATCCTATATGCTGCAGTGTGAGTCTCAGGATTGAAAACATGACTAAAAGCAACCTTGATTTATGGTGGACTGCACTGGTGCACTGTGAATGTTAAAAGATACCAACATCCGCAGTGGTCAAACCCTGGGTCTCAAAATTACAATCTTACACGACGTGTTGTACCTTTTCCAAGACACCCACAGATGATTCACACTCTTACTTCATCTAAGTGGCCCTTTAGTCACTCACCCAGGGGTGACTCATCTGCCCCTGTTTATGCTTAAGCACATCAGATAGCAGCTATCTTCACACACGTCATGATTTTCTTGAGTGACATGTTTCTGGAGTGATGCTGGAACACGCATCTGTGCAGGACTTCTCAAATGTGTGACATTACCTACTGCACTAGCAAGGGGTCTGGCATTTAAGCTTCGAGTCTGTCTCTAGGCACCAAAGAGTCCTTCACAGGGATTGTAAATAACCTCCTAATTCTTTCATGTTTTTGTTTTAGTAGTAAAGGAACATTAAAGTTAATGGATGTGAATTGCTAGCAGTGTGCAGTGCAGGAGAAGGACCAGTAAGTAGGTATTTTAAAATTCTAATCAGCCTAATCATTTAATCTAGTTCTAAGTGCCTCTGGCCTACAGTTCCCAATCTGTGACCTCAGTGAATTTGACTGTATCTAATTACCAATGAAAAAATAGACACTTCATTCTTTGTTATCTCCCAGCTATATGACATTTAATCTGGTATCACATAATTCTGAAAGTATCATTAGTAGAGCATTCATTATTACTGTATCAACTTATTTGACAATATTCTACTTATGTTTCCTTGTCACCAAAGATGTTCATTAATGCTAATTTTGTCATTAATATACTTTTTGATGCAAGCCACAGATACTTAGGCATCTTCTTTGAGGAGGCTCTAACTCTGAAATGTATGGCATATGTTCCAATAAGAATATAAAATTAAACTAGCAAAGATGACAACTACCCAAGTCAAAATCTTTCAGTTAAAAGGGACAAACATAAAAAATCATTTCCGTAATTGATTTACATGTAATCAAAAAGGTATTTTTAAACATTAAGAGCAAATAGAAATCACATAAGCAAATTAAAAGGTTCTTGCATCCTAGCATTTGATGCACAGTTGACTTGTAAAATGAACTTTTCAATAGCTCCAGACTATGAGGTAATATGCACAAAGGGAAAAATTCTGTATATACACATGTGTATTAATTTTCCAAATTGTAAAATGGATATTAAAAATATATCCCCAGATATTACTTCCTAGTGATTTCATGTGAATAGATTTAAAAACCTAAGCAATTGCATTGGCTTAGAAAATAAATACTGTTTTTAGCAAAGAATGCAATTTTTTCTTTTATATAATAACTAGTCTGATCTCACCAATGGGCTTAACACACCATCAAATCCCTCCTCTGTGGGGCCAGGAACTATCCTTATAATGTGCAGGAGCCAGTGCACATAATCATAATCATAAGTAGCTAATTATCACTCCATGAAATTAAATGGTACCTAAAGAATCTAAATTATATCCTCAAGTATATTGTATATATCTGGGAGGGACACTGTGGTTTCAAAATTGCCATAGGAAATATGTTTTTAAAATTTCATTATGAACAGAAAAAAAATTGACTTGGGGGTGAAGGGCTGTTTTGGGTTGGACTGAACAGCTGAATCAGGGAGGGCATGAATGTGAGTATGTGTTGGAGCCTGAAGCCTTGCACCCTCCCCCTCCCCCCCACAATGGCTGTGTGTGGTCTACAGCCCCTCCAGCTGAGGAGAAGGACCCTTCATCCGGGCCTAGCAGCAGATCAAGAGGAAATACAAAGGCATGGGCCAAACCTCAATTAAGCCACACTAAACCTAATGAGTCCAAGTAGGAGAGTGGTTGTAGCCACAGTAATCCACTACAGATACAAAAATGACAAGAGTGTGGCTTCCCGAAGGCAGGGATTTAGGATTCTTTTACTCACTACTGAATTCCCAGGTCCTAGATTAGTGCCTGGCACAGAATAAGTGCTCAATAAATACTTGATGAATGAATCTTTACTTTCTGCATAATAACCAGTATGGCCACACTGACAGGCATTACAGAATGTCTGATTTATAAATAGTGTGTTTGGTCTGTACATACCAAATATCTGAGACACAATGATCACCCAGCAATCTCAGACACACAGACATATTTTGCATATGTTTCTTTAATTAATCATTAAAAAATAACCTTAATACCACAGGGAAAGGGTAATCTCTTCAATAAACAGTGTTGGGAAAACTGGAGACCTACATACATAAGAATTAAATGGGGCCACTATCTTGCATTACACAGAAAAATCAACTCAAAATGGATTAAAGACTTGAACATAAAGTCTGAACCCATAAAACTCCTAGAACAAAAGATAGGGGAATAAACTCCTCGGATTTTGTCTTGGTGATGATTTTTTTTTGGATTCGATGCAAAAGCAAAGGCAACAAAAGCAAAAATAAACAAGTGGGACTTGATCAAACTAAAAAGCTTCTAAACAGCAAATGAAACCATCAATAAAATGAAAATACAAATTATGGAATGGGAGAAAATATTTGCAAATCATGTATCTGATAAGAGGTTAATATAAAAAAATAAAGAACTCATACAACTCAATTGCAAAAAGACAAATGATCTGATTAAAAAATGGGCATAGGATCTGAATAGACATTTTTCCAAAGAAAATATAGAGATAGTCAACACAAAAAGATGATCAATATCACTAATCATCTGGAAAATGCAAATCAAACCACAATGACAGATCACCTCACACCTGTTAGAATGGCTATTATCAAAAAGACAAGAAATACTTAGGGGGGTTCCCAATACTTAGGGCGGTTCCCTGGTGGAGAAGTGGCTAGGTTTTGGCGCTCTTACTATTGCGGCCTGGGTTCAATTCCCGCTCAGGGAACCAACCAACACACACACACACACACACACACACACACACACACAAGATTGGGTAGTTCTCAGTAGATTATGGGTTTTCCAGTTTCTCTGTTTAAAAAGACAAGAAATACTTAGGCAGTAGTGGTCAAGGCCAAATAAGTGACAGAGATCACAAGAGCCAGCACATGCAGCTGAGGGAGACCTGAGAGGCTGCATGGTAGATGGAAAGTATAAGCAGATCCTTTAATGATGAAACACTCCAGGTGGTCTGAGAAAAATGCAGAGAAAGCAGAAATTAGCACATTCCCAGGGAAAATAATGGACTGGAGTGAAGAATTTGAAGGAAGAAGGAGAGGTGGACTTGGATGGTAAACATTACCTTGGGGACACGAGATGCAGGTATTCAGAATGCATACAGATGGTGTTTCCTTTTTTTCTTTTTTCTTTAAAGCTATTTTAAAAAACTTATTGGGGTGACATTGATTAGTAAAAATTATATAGGTCTCAGGTGTACAGTTCTGCATTGTATCTTCTATGTGTTGTATTATGTGTTCATCACCCAGAGTCAGTTCTCTTTCCATCACCATGTATTTGTGTCCCTGTCCCTTTTCTCCCACTCCCCTCCCTATTTACCCTCAGGTAACTACTGAATTATTGACTGTGTCCATGAGATTTATTTCTTTGTTGCTTTCGATTTTATGTTAACAAACTAAATTTCTCCATTCCTTTCCCTTATTTTACCCATGCTCTCATCCCTCCTCCCATCTTAAAGAAGTCACTCTAACATTCTTTGTAGTACTGGTTTGGTGGTGATGTGTTTCTTTAACTTCTCCTTATCTGAGAAGTTCTTTATCTGTCCTTCAATTTTGAATGCTAGCCTTGCTGGATACATTATTCTTGGTTATAGATCTTTGGTTTTCAGCACGTTGAATATTTTCTGCCAATCCGTTCTGGCCTGTAAAGTTTGTGGTAAGAAATCAGTTGAGAGCCAAATGGGTCCCTTTATAAGTTACTCCTTGCATTTCTCTTGATCTTTTTAGAATTTTCTCTTTTTCTTTAACTTTTGCCATTTTAATTATAATGTGTCTTAGGATGTTCTTGTTTGGTATCATCTTGTTTGGGGTTCTCTGTGCATCCTGGACTTGTATGTCTATTTCCTTCACCAGGTTAGGAAAGTTTTTAGTCATTATTTCTTCAAATGATTTACTGATCCCTTGCTTTTCCTCTGTCCCTTCTGATACACCTATGATTCTGATATTCTTCCACTTAAAGTTGTCCCAGAGGATTCTCAAACCATGCTTATTTTTCTGGATTCTCATATCTATCTGTTCTAAATGGATGTTTTCTGCTGGCTTTTCCTGCAAATCACTGCTTTGCACTTCTATTTTATCTAGTTTGGTGACTTGTATTTCATTCTTCTTTTCAGTTAATGTAGTCATTATCTCTCTCTGGTCCTTTATAATGGTTTGTAAGTCTTCTTTAATGCTTGCTATCTCTCTGTTGAAATTATCATTCAGTTCCTTATGCATTTTTGTAATTGTTGCTTTGAGCTCTGTTTCTAATGGGTCATCTGTACCCACCTCCTTAATTCTGCGGTTTCTCATATTTGGAGGCTCTCTGGACCCTACCAGCTGCAGTTTCTTTGGTGTTTGCTGCTGATACTGGGTGGACAGAGGTCTGTGGGGGAGGGGTGCTTGTGACTTTATTTTCTTCCTGTGGCTCCAGGGGTTGTGCAGGTAGTTTGGTCGTGATTATGCCTTTCTGTTCTCAGTTTGCCCCATGTGCAGATTCTGCCCTGAGCCTTGGAGTCAGTTCTGTTTGTTGATCTTTCAGACCATGCTATTTGTGAGCCAAGAAATGCACATGCAGCCTTCTCTCTCCTTCTCTTTCCCAGCTAGAGCATTCGTGCTGTGGCTCCTCACTGCCCAGTCACTCCCCCTCCTCTGGGAACCAGAGAGAAGTCTGGCCACTGCGGTTTGCAGACCAGTCTGCGCCTCCTGGGGCCAAAGTGAGGTGGGTACGGTGTCTCACATTCTGCCTGTGGGCCTCCTTTTCTCGTTCCTACATACTGAGTGAGGTCCGGAGTGCTCTCCTGCCGCCTTCTTCCTCCTCTCTCCCCCAGTGGTAGAGTTCCACACGGGGAACCACACCACAGCCACATCTCTGTTCTTCCCTTTATTTCTCCTTTGTTTAACCCTTTGCCCACCTGCAGGTACCTTAATGTGATGTGTGGGTTTCTTAGCTGTGATTGTGCATTGTGTAGAGGGTCCTTGGTTGAGGTATAGGTGTTTCTTAGTTGTAATCTCCAGAGGAGTGTTTTGAAGGTCCCTCTGCTGCAGCCATTTTGTGGCATCTTTCTGTATTTACCTTCAAATACTGTTTCTTGAAGGAAAGCTTTTTATTACTGAAGTCTGATTTAATAAGTGATCAGGGACTTGGGTAGGGACAGCATTTTTCATTTTAGTATGGAAGCGTGAAATTTTTTTTTTTCATAATTGTCACTTCACATGAATTGTCATGAATACCTTGCAGGTTTAGTTTTAGTTCAGGTTTATGTATTAAGGATGGGACATTTTATGTGTGAACAATTTCTGAAAAGTCCTACCTGGGTATAGAATGAATATATTCATATGTATTCAGTCTTTGGAAGTATATGATCCAGGGTTTAGGCTTACACAAAAATGAATTTTCCTAAGAAACCTATAGTAAGTAATATCCTGGGATATATTCCAGGAATAATCAGTTTCCATGATATTCTCCAATTTTTATGTGGTGAGTTTAAATTGAGAAAGCTCCTTAAAGTATATACGTTTGTTACAGAAAAGAAAACAGCTAATTTAGTAGGGGAAAATATTTCTTTAAGAGCAATTATACATTTTCCCCTTTGTTAAACTCTTTTCTCATACTTTGCTTTTATTTTTACAAAATGTTAAGCATATGAATCCACAAATTCAAACTAATGAAAGACAATGGTTAAATGTGAGGTTTGTTCCCTTTCCCTTTCAGAGTTCAAATGCCTATCATTATCCTAACTAATGAAGGAACTACTCAGGGAATAACTAAACTGACAATTATACCTGTATCTCCATGCAATTTGTGTAGTATAAGAAAAGCCTATAGTTCTCCATAGTTGAACCTGTGTAAGTGACTAGCAATCATTTATTGAAAGATTTAATGGCCTAGATTATTTCATGGAAGGAGGGAAATAACTCCCAGAAAATCCATTAATATGCCAATAATTTCATTAAGTTTTAGTAAGTGGTTAAGGTGAAATCAAGATGAGGTATATTTGCATTTTGGCTTAGAGTAATAAACTGACATTTGCTTAACATTTCCAAGTGAATTTGCACATCTTTCCCACAAGCATTTGTTTTCATATTAGTTGCTTCTTCTTCCCAGATGTATGTATCCTTGTATAATCAGTGAGGCCTGAAGCATTTGTTGGAGAGAGCCAGAGACCCAGAGGATAGAAGTCCCCATCCAATATAATTACTCGTAGTGGGGTAGAGATACGTAGCCAGGGTACAGGTTCCATAATAATGAGGAATCAGAGGGATGATCTTCTGTCAGGTCAGGGGCAGGGAAGCTTTTTGAGAGAAAACACAAAAGAAAGGAGAGGAAAGAGAAAAGGATGGTAAATTGTAATCTAGGAATCTGAGCACAGAAAGGAGAGATGGCCTGCCATCATTCCTTCCTTTTTTTTAAACCAAATTTTAAGAGCTGATGAGAGCAGATGAAAGAAATCATGATTTTTGGGGTCGGTGAGATGAGTTTGCTGTTTGCAGGGGGTGTGGCATTAGAATGGGACCTGATTAGCCAGAATCTTTCACAATGACCCTCAGATAAAACTCTGTGTACAGATAAAGGTCTGCCTCCATGAGGTTTTTTTGTTTTCCTGTGCATGCACATGTGTATTATCCCCTAAAGAAAGGACTTATTCTCTAAATTTCCATCTTATTTCAGTACCCTTCCATTAGTGAACTTCAGATACAAAAACAGGGATTCAATAGGTTTCTTTTTTGCTTTTTGGTATGTGGGTAGCTCCCTGACTGGGAATCGAACCCAGGCCGCAGCACCGACAGCGCCAACGCCGAAGCCTTAAGCCACTACACCATCAGGTAACTCCCCTTAATAGGTTTCTTGGGTCAAAGTGTAGAAGGAAAGATTTTCTAATTTAGAGTTCTGGGTAAAAGTTTCCATAAAGCTTATGACACTGCCTTCCTTTCTACCTTTTGCTGTCAACTATTAGTTTCACTTTGCCTGCAGAGAAATTTTTTCATAAGCAATTGCTTTCCTATAAGTTAAAGTCACACATTTGACAGCATTCTCTGTGCCCATCATTAATTAATTTTATTTACTGTGGTTGCAAAGATTAAAACCAACTCCCTGATGCATTTGTAGACATGCGAAGAATTCAATTTGAATTCAGCATTAATTAGTGTGCCATTAAGCATGTTTTCTTTTTTCCCTGACACTGTATGATATTAAGTCCTTTTAAACTTTTCGTTGTTCTTAGTAATTTACACTGCTTGAAAATAATATGCAGTGACATAGCAAGTAGAAGTCAAATCTACAGCTGATTTATAACTCAATGTATTCCAAATCACAATTCATTTTTCTATTAATATATCAGAGTTGTCAACTAGCTCTGTTATAATTATTATAGTATCAGAATTTCTATTACAGTGTTTGCCAAAAAACTTCATAGAAAATACTTTTTTGACATGCTCAAGTCTCATTCTTTTGAGAGAAATCTTGCTATGTGTGGAAATAAAACTAGATATCCTAGAAATTCTATTGTAGAGAAGAAGTTGGAGTAAGGATAGGATACTAAATTATTTGTGCTTAGGCTAGGAAAGAAAGATTATTATAATAGAATTGACAAATGACTTCCTACTGTTTAACAAGAATCTTGTATTTTTGCATTACCATAGATTACCTGATCTTTAAATTCAGAGCATCCATAGAAAGCATTAATTCATAGATGTTTTCTGTGTAAGTAAATTATGAATGAGTATGGCATGTATGTGTTTATGATTTTGTTTAGGAAATAAGTAATGTAGACAAGTCATTTTATATTTTTGAAAAGCAGTACTTGACTAGGTGACATTGGCTCTTATATTCAAAGAATATATGCATGTACACTTGAATTTGAGAGCAAGCAGATTCATGGTGGTGTAATATGAACTGTACCTGCGTAGGCAGCTTCTTTTTTATTCTCATTCAGAAAAAGAAAAAAGAAAAAGACCTTACACAAATATTTTGTCTTTTCTGTTCTTTTTCAAATAGAATAAATTAACTTTCTTTTTAAATGACCTTCCATTTTATAGGAAAATAAAAGCGTAATTGTCACAGCTAAAATTTATCAAGCACATTAAGTCTGTAACATTTCAAACATGTTACCTGCAAAGCAGTCAGTTTTCCATAGGTGAGGATGACAAAGGTATACCAGGTAGCTTATAAATCTTTCCATAACAAAGAAATGAAGAGATGCTGCAGCAGATGGGAAAGAATTTACTCAAATTGGTTTATCTGAACTACCTGTATTAAATATAAATTCTGCCATATTAGAGAGCATTATATTTATTAATCACATGAATGCACTAACATATTTCATTATAAACATGATTGACAAGATACTTCCTTTAAGTTATCACACTTGAATCCAATGATCAAAATTTTGACACAGTTTCACATACTTTTCCATAACTAATACAAATTATAAGAGGAAATGAAAATATACAATTCTTACACTTTAGGCACTATTAAGTTTAAAATAGGAGACATCTTTGTGATGCTTTATGTTGTAAAACTTCCAAGACTGATTTCTAAAAGAGCAAGTTAATAAATACTCTGAATTGTGTTCATGTCACAAGCCAATCACTACTTGCCAGAGTTCTGTAAACAGTAGCCTTTACAAGAGAAAAGAAAAATGAAAGAAAAACAGGTATTGATTTTATGTGATTCCTGGATGCTTTTGCATTCACAGTCTATAGTAAGAACCACACTTTTTTATAACTATAAGAAGAAAGGGGATGGCTTGCTAGGAATTTTGAGCAGTCTCAGCCTCCACTTCTTCCCCAACATCAATGATGCTGGATTGAGCTAAGATGTGGGATGACAGTATACTCAGACTGATGCCTGGTATGAACCAGGGGGTCAGGCCTATTGGGGTATCTAGACTGGTAAGGATGGATGAGGTGGAAACTTTGGTGTGGTTAGTGTGTCTGTACTGACAATGTGTCCAGGTTGTCTGTTTGAATAGTTCCTGTGTCCAGGTTTTCAAATGATTATTGGATGCTCAAGTAGTCACTGGCTGCTGTTTCACTTGAGAATCATGACCAGCAAAACCTTGGGGGGGAAATGTCTAAGTTTGGAATGTATACAGATCATTTTAAAGGTAGATATATAACATGATAAGCATTCCTCATCAGAGTACAGGCCTGGACACTGGGCTCTGCACACAAGTGAATCCCAGGTTTGTCATCACAGGTCTGTTCTAAAAAACATACTAATTTTTTTTTTTTTTTTGGCTTAAACAATTATGAGATGTTTATTCACAATTCTGGGAGAAGTCCAAAATCAAGGTGTTGGCAGTGTGGTTTCTTTTCAGGTCTCTCTCCTTGATTTACAGATGGCTGTCTTCTTGTGTCTTCACATGGTATACCCTTTGTGTGAGTCTATGTCCTAATTTCTCCTTAGTATAAGGATACCAGTCAGACTGGATTAGGGCCCACCCTAATGACCTCATTTTAACTTACTTATCTCTTTAAAGAACCTGTTTTCAAATACATTCACATTGTGAGGTACTAGATGGTTAAAACTTCACCATATGAATTTTAGGGAGGCCACAATTCAGCCCATGACAGGGTGATAAGAAGCACAACAACATGGCACTAGTGGCTGCTCAAAGGGACCCATGAAAGGCAGGGATTATGTCTTGCCTCAGTGTTTGTCACAGGATCGTATCCATGGTGGGCTCTTCAGACATGTTTTAGAACTGAGGTAAGTAACAACCTCCATTAAGAGTGAAGTAAGATTCTGGTTATGTCCTTTCAACACATAACCTTTCTCTTTCCTCTCAGCCGTTTTTTAGATGTGGCATTTTATCAGCATTTTGTGACAGTCTCATCCAAATAACAGTTGAAAATACTGACAATGAGCAAGGATTGATGCCTTCCCCATACTAATTTTGAACCCAGATGAAGAGAGGAAAAAGGAATAGCAGCAGTTTAATATCTCACTTTGTTATCTAACGAAAGATACTGCACTTTGTTCTTAGCCTTACAAAACACATACACTGATTCTTGCCAGCATTTCTCTTATTGGCCCCCACCCCACCTCCAAATGCAGCAAAAGTTCTTCAGTTGCTGTGTGAAAGATCACAGTGCCCCTGACAAACTTGCCTTGGACTTGACCTCCAGAGAGACACCTTTCTTCGCAAAACAATGCAATGGAACCTATGCCTTCAGCAAGGGTCTCTACTGAATTTCAAAGACCTTGTGGGTGAAAGGTGTGCTGGCACTGGTAAGCATGTCTTTTCATGTGGCAGCAGGATTCATGGTCCTAAGTAGCACAGCGTTATCTTTTGTCGGCCAGATAATATCACAACTGGTAGAGGAATAAGCACACACATTGCCTCATTTTAAATTTGTCCAGGCATTCAGTTACACAAACTATTCCTCTTCACTAGGTCCTAAATGACACATAGAGGGGGGAAATACAAGGGAACACTCAAGAAATTTATCTCAAATTACTGCAGGGAATTCAAGTTGTGGCTCACCTGAAATAGGTAACCACTTCTATTTAACAGGTTCTAAAGAGATATCAGATGGCATTGTGATATATGTTCTTTAGGATGACCTTTGGCAGGTAATGGTGGGTCCTGAGGCATTTGAGGCCAAGATTAATGGTACCGCTTTCTTGTGAATTTTCTCTGTGAATCAGAGGAGTCCCAAGGTTAGTTTCGTATCTAACAGATTTTTTTGCATGCATTTATTACAGCTATTGGAGCAGGACCATCAAATGAACAAGGACTTTTGGGGGAAAAAAGGGGGGGAGGTTGAATGCCAAAATTTAATAATAAGACATGCGCTGCCTCTGGCTTTCAGGTAGGCCTGCTACGGTACTTGTCATTTTGTATTTAAGTATGCAATTTGAACTTCATTAAAGCAATTTCAACTAACATACATTAGAAAAGGTTATAATTCTCCTCAAGTGGTTCTCTGATCTTATTTTATTGCAAAATAGTGATTCAGATTAATGTAAAAAGAACTGGAAAAATACTTAGGTAAAGAATATTGTGATTCTCAATTAAGAGAATCACAATATTCAATAGATAATTATGACTTTTCCAAAATAATAAAAAAATTATCTGTATAATTATTAAATATAATTTATTTAAGTCACTTCCTATAGCTTCCTTCAGATTTTTCAGAGCTATCATGTTAGAGTTAAATATGTCTGAGACTTCTAAAATTAAATGTGTTATTGTAATAGAAAATACCCTTCTGGATCCACAATTAATCTAAAATCAGCAGTACTCATTTTTTAATCCTTCCAAGTTTCCAGGAGGTTCCCTAACTTATGTATCTTATAAATATAACAATCATCCGAGTCATCTTTTAAAAAAATATTACTAAGTATTTTGCAAAACAACATCGAGACACTGGAAGCCTAAATTTCCACACAAAGATTCACTCACACTGAAACTAAAAGGAGGAAGAAGAGAAAGGAAGAGGTTGTACCAAATTATTAAAAGCAAAAGATCTGATCATTTTAAGATAGATGCTATTCCAGCTTTTGTATCATTCCTCCATGTGGAAATATGAAAGAAACAAAAATGCATAAGGGAATTCTATAGAGAATGGGAAAGATACTAAAGATCTTAGCTAAAGAATAAAATGAAAATTAAAAAGAAATAAGAAAGTAAGTGATGGAGCTAGAAGAAAAGAAAAGCAGATTATTTGCACAAGAAAAGCAGTCTGAAACATTTTTCCTAGGGTCACTTGTTGCCTGGTTTCAAATTCAAGTATCACATTAAGTGGACTAAAGTATTTCTACACATTGTGCAGAGGAAAGGGGACAAGGAGAAAAAGAACAACTCTTATCAATTAGAAGTAATAATTTCCAAAATGAAAAATTCAATAGAAAATAAGGATATCTGTATGGAAGATATTTCTTAGCATGTAAATTAAAAATATGGGAAAAAATAAAAATACCGAGAAATATAGCATTATGAGAAATAGAACATTAATTCATCATTCAGCTTTAAGTCTAAAAGAAAAAAGTGAGAAAATATAGGTGAGAGAGTTATCAAACAAGAGATATAAGAAAATACCTTAGAGTAAAAATATTATATCGAAAGGACCCACGACAAAGCAATCAGTATCAGATTAGCATCAGCACTTAAACACAGTAGATACACAATCCATATCTGATAGAAGGATCAGCTACATTGAATGCTCAAAAATGATGAAGTAACCCTTTGA
The DNA here is from genome assembly GCA_004026885.1 of Lyroderma lyra. Taxonomy (NCBI): domain Eukaryota; kingdom Metazoa; phylum Chordata; class Mammalia; order Chiroptera; family Megadermatidae; genus Lyroderma; species Lyroderma lyra. The sequence continues at coordinate 16,176 of PVJL010006898.1, read as the reverse complement.
GTATGAGAAAAAAGATATTTGATCTATAATTCTATGCCTAGCCCAATTATCTATTGTTTTCATAACTATCAACTATCAAATAAATTTATTTTTAGAAATGTTGGGACTTGGATTTTGTCATCTATATGTTTTTTTAATGAAGAAAAAGCTTGAGGTTTACTTTGAAAATAAGAGGAAAATCAGCAGGTGAAATTAAAAGGCAAAAAACCCAAAGGCAAAAAACCCAAAGATTGCTTTAATATTTTATTATTAATTCCTGATTATACAAATATGAAAACAATTAACAACTTTGTGCAAGGATTATAATATTAACACACAAAGTATGAATTATTTAGAGTATAAAATAAACTGATGAGCTTATATCACAGAAAGCCTTGTAAAGAATGCTCTCCTGCATGAGCTGACCTAACTTGCAGGTAGCTTCTCAGGATGGAAGGAAGGTCCGTTATCAATGGTCATCACAACATCCTATGACAACACTTGAAGTAATGTATTTAAATGTAAATTTATGTTACTAATGAATTTTATCACTTATTACAGATACTATTAAAGTGTTTTTCTTTTGATACATATATATTGCATTGTTTTAAAAATGGGTACAGTTGTATTGGTATGTATTAGTTGAATACTAGCTTTGAATGGGTCCAAGTTAGAAGAGAAAGTGAAGCTCCTAAAAAAATACCTCCAAGAAAAATAAAATGAAGTCAAAGAGTTGTAACTCAAAAACAAACAAACAAACCAAAAAACCAAAAAACAAAACAAAATAAAAAAACAACCAAAAAAACCTGGAAGATATTGGGAAACAATAAACTTACTACTCTTAATAAGAAAACAGAAATGCAAGAAACTCACGGTCCAAAAATGAATCAAGTTACAAAGGTGAATTTTAACTAAAAATAATCTATTTAACCCTGAGGCTGGAAACATGCATCTCTGAGAAGCATAAGGGTGATGATATTAGAACACAAAAAACATATTTCCAATATAAAAATGAGACAATATAAATGCTGTTTGTGTTCATCCTTTAAAATCAATCTCTATCTATGACTTTTCTATTAACAAGGAATGATGGTAACAGAGGAGAGAGAATTTAAGTTGTATCAACTATAACCATATATATGCCAAGTGGAGCTGACAAAAGTTGAGGATGCAATTAGGAAGGAATGGTTAGAGGGAATGATAGGGTGCAAGACATAAGTTTGGCTGTTGCTAAAACTGATGAAACTTATTGTTAAGGAGATGTATAAGTATGTTATTTAAAGTTAAAAGTAGGAAGAAAAAATAATGTTATAACTATTAAATATTGGGAAGGGAAAAAAAGATAACGTTCAATTTGAGTTAATCCTCAGTTTTCATAGTGAAGAAGTAAAAGGTACCACCTCAAACTGATAAACCAAGGAATAGTAATACGTTTATATTACTTAGAGGAATGAAGGCAAATGCAGGTACACACACACACACACACACACACACCCACACACACACCCACCCACACACACACACACACACACACACAGAGAGAGAGAGAGAGAGAGAGAGAGAGAATGAATCTGAGAGTGGTTACGTATCCAGAGGACTGGAGGTCAGAAGAGGTGTAGAGCAGAATATTGCAAGTATAAGGTATGTAGATTTGTTGCTTTATAAAAATCTTTCCATTATTTATAAATGTAAAGACAAAGGAAAACCATTATAGGAGATTTAGAAGACAAGTAGCATGATCAAAACTTTGCTGGGGAATGCGGCCTTATGGAGATGACTATTTTGATAGGTTCAAAATTTTTGAAAGGAAGGTAGCAAGGTTGATTTTATGTTTTTTTCTACAAGGAAACTGAGGCGTAGAGAGTTTAAGTGATTGCCCAAAACTTTACTCATAGTAAACAGGGTATGGAAGTAGAACCATTTCTCCCAAATTTTATGTACTTTATATCCTTGGAGATTTACCCTTATTCTATTTAAGCCTTTAATATATTCATGTAAAAGTGAGAACAACATTTTCCAAATCCTTTTTTACAGTTTTTTGGTACCTATTTTCCTGCAAATCACTAACTTTAAGAAAATTTACTCTGCCCTTAAAGTGATTCAATTAAAAACAACCACGTAATATCTATCTAAGGATAGAAACAGTGCAATGTGGTAAGATAAAGTATTCTTCCTATTGTGGATAATTGATAATCCTCTGACTCCCATAAATTCTTACATGTCATTGTCTTAAGACAAAATAAGAATGGCTTAGATGTCTATTTAATAAAACATAGGATTTTCACAAAGCAAAACCCAACTGTATGTTGTATGCAAGAGACCCTACCTCAAATATAGTAATTCAGAAAGTCTAAAAACAAAGAAATGGGCAAAGATAACAGACAAATGAAAACAATAAGAAAATAGGGGTATTTCCTGATATCAAACAAACAGAATTCAGACCAAAAGGCACTGAATGTAAAAAAAAAAAAGATACAATTCATAATACTTTTTAAGATAACCCAAGCAGACAAAATTAGTTTAGCTGCATGTGCAAAACTTAATCTAGTTTATTTCAAAAATGTAAGCAAAATTTAACTTAGGTAATTTCTTATAAATATCTCTAATAATCATAAAACTTGTCATCTTTTTAAAAATGATATGAAAAATCAGTTTTATCCAATCCCCAGCTGTCTGGAAACCCCCCACTGTAACAACCAACAACTGTGAAGGTTAAACAATTTCCTCACTTTATAAGCCATCCTGTAATGACATGTCTTTGATCTTCATACCACTGTCCAGTTTGAAGTCTCCCTATTTGTGAATAGTTTCTTTCTCATACTATAAAATACTCACAAGTAAACTATTCTGAATTTTCATCTGACTAAAAACCATAATTCACAAAGAAGATAAAATATATACGAAAGCCTATGTACCAGAAACACAGCAATCACTTTTGAAGAGAAGGGGAAAAAAGAGAGAAGTCCATGAAAAAATGTTGTCATAACAATCTTAGTACATATCAGATCAAGTGGAGAAAAATAGGTAAGAATATAGAAGACAGTACCAATAAGGTAAGTATTATAATATGTACTGTACTCTGTAACCTCAGAGTGAGAATATTCCTTCTTCTCCAATGCAAGTGGAATATGCACAATGACTGACCAAATATTAAGTCAGAAAGATAGCCTCAATAAGTTCCATAAAATAGAAATAATAGAAAAACATTCCTTGATGACAATGCAATAAACTAAAAATTATTAACAAAGGCAGAAAATTCGTGAATATTTATAAAAAGAAACTATACAAAATAATTCTTGAGTAAAAGGGTAAATACAAACTGAAATTCCTGTGCTTCTAAAGAATAATGACAATGTAAACACAGTATACCAAAATCTATGGGGTCAACTCAAAGCTATGAATTCACAAACTTTAATAAGGAAGAAGTGACCAGTGAAACAAACAAAAAATTAAAACAACCAAAGAAAACTACATGACTTATGCAAAAAACATTTCAATATCTATACAAAAGAGTTGAGAGTTATTTAGAAAAACAGGTTTTACCAAAATTGACTCCAATTAAGATAGAAATTTTGAGCAAACCAATTTCCATAGAAGAAATAAAGGTATCAAATTTCTACCCTACAAGGTACAGATAATTTCACAGGGAAACATCACCAAGTTTATAAGGAGCAGATATTTAAACATTGTTCCAGAGGATGGATAATGAAGGAAAACTTACAAATTTCTTTTATGAAGCAAGTATAACATTAATACCTAAACTTGAGTAAGATCACACACACACACACACACACACACACACACACACACACCAATCTTAATTATGAATATAAAAGCAAATATACTAAATAAAATTAGAGAAAATACTATACTACATTTAGATAAATAAAAAAATATAACATATGGGATTTATTTCAAGAATGCAAAGATGGTTCAATAGTAAGAACCCATTACTATAAAAATTACATTAACAGATCTAAGGAAAAAATTTGAATAATTATCTCAAAAGATGCTTAAAGACTTTTGAAAACATTCAACACCTTTTCCTTTGGGAAACAGTCAATGACAGGGAATTCAATGATAGGGAACTGATACTTCCTTGTCCTGTTTAAACACACACACACACACACACACACACACACACACACACACACACCGCAGGCCTGTACTATATTTTTCTCCTTTTACTAGAGACTTTTGGAGAAGGATAAAAAATGATCCAGTCAAATCCCTTTGCAAATAAGCTGACCTCCTACAAACACTTGAGTGGTATTTATTAGCGGAAAGATCATACAAAGTCTTTATTTATAAAATACTTTTAGTTACATAGAACTTTGAGTAGAATAATTATTCATTTTATATCAACTCAGATATGGGTTTATAAGGGATGATCTATTAAAAAATGTGGCATAACCTGCATATCTAATCTAAAAGGGCACAACATGGGTACACTCTGCTGAAACAACTCTCTGCTCAAGTAATGTTGGATATGTATTGCTTAAAAGGTTGCATGCTAAATCCAAACCTTACAAGGGAGATAAAGGACATTTGGGAATTGTGGTTGATGGTCTTGGAGCATTCCAAAAAAAAAAAAAAGAATCTATATTTTGCTATTGTCTACAGTGTTTTAGTTATTTGTAAGTTTAGTACTGCATAGGTTCTATACGTTTGTGTTGAACGTAATTTTACAATCCTACTCTAGATGTTATCTATCTAGTTAGAAGGAAGAAGGTGATGATGATATTGATAGAACAGAGGCAGAGGTGAAGATGGACACAGAGATAGAGATAGAGACCTCAGATCTAATGCCAGCACCTTATTTAATGAAACAATAGAGTCATTCTCACTAAAGTAAGGAACAAAGTAAACATAATCACTATCTCGACTTCTATTTAACATTGTATCTGGGGCACTGCATAATGCAATTAAAAGAGTAAAGAACAGAGGAAAAAGGATTGGAAATAAAGAAGTAAGCTGGTCTCTTTGAAAACACTTGATATTCTAACAGGAGACCTCAAAGAATAAATGGTAAATATTACTCAGTAAATTCACTGAGTTAGAAGAATACAAGGTTAATGAACAAAAATTAGAAGTCTACACTTATACAATAATTAGAAGTTACAATAGAAGAGAAAATTCCATTTACAATTTCAACAAAACTTGAAGAATTAACTTAAGAAATATTTAACTCATAGAAGAAAAGTAGAAAACACTTCTGAAAGACACAAAAACTAAATACCTTGTTCTTGGATAGAAACATTAAGCATCATAAAAATGACAATTCTCCCAAGTTTATATATGAATTAACGTGATCTGAATAAAAATACCATCCCCCCCAGAGCTGTACTGGTTTATTGTAATTTCATGCATGAAAATAAACATATGAGAGAAAGTAGACAAACTCTAAGACTAATTATATGAGATATTAAATCACACTAGAAGGTATAAATAATTAAAACAGTGTAGACTAGTGAAAAATCCAGAAATGACCAGAAACATAGAGAAACCTAACTTATCATAAAGATGTTATTTCAAATCACTGGAAATAAATGTGTGGGAAATACTGGATAGCCATTTGGAAAAAGTTAAAATTGGATACAAACATCACACCAAACACCAGAATAAATTTCAAATGGATCAGAGATCTAACAGTAAAAAATTGGAACTACATAAGTCTTGGAAGAAAATACAAGTGATTTCATTTTTATAATGTGGGTGTGAGAAACCCAGATGTAGTTTTAAAAGACTGATTAATACAACTTTAAAACAATATGTTTCATTAAAAAAGTCATAAGGAAAGTAAAAGAAATTATCAAACTAGAAAAAATATTTTAAAATGTATCATCTATAAAGGACTAACATCCCTAATTAATACAGACTTCTTAAAAATATAGATGGAACAGTCAATAGTTTAATGTTTTTTTGAGGACAAGTGGGAAGGGGATGGGAAAAGGGGGAAGGGATGGGAGAGGAGGGAGGGGGAGCTAAATATAAGGTGATGGAAAGAGAACTCACACTGGGTAGTGAACTTGTTATACAACAAGTTGACAATGCACTGTAGAATTGTACACCTGGAACCTATGTAATTCTTGCTAACCAATGTTACCCCAATAAGTCTAACAATAAAAAAATTAAAAAAAATATAGAGGGAAAGAAAAATGCTTGATAGAAAAATAGGAAAAAGAGATTAAAAGTTAATTATAAATATATAAAAATAGACCTTAGATGTACAAATATGAAAAAATGTTGAACTTCACCCATACTAAAAGAAATGCACATTTAAACCACATTGAGACCATTTCTCACTTACCAAATTTGTAAAAATTCAAAAGCTTCACTACACATTTTGTTGGTTAGATGTGAAGAAACAGTACTCCCTTACATTGCTGGGGGGAGAGCAAACTTGTGCAGTCCCTGTGAAGGTGAACTGGTGATATCTAACTAACTACATATGTATTTACCTTTTGATCCAGAAATCTCACTATCATCACTTTACCCTGAATATGCATCTCTAATAATATAAAAATATGCACACATTTATTAACTTTGTGTTATTTGCAAAAGAAACATTGGAAACAACCTAAAAGCCCAAACACAGGAGAAAAACTATGGCACATGGAATATTATTCAAGTTAATAAAAGAATAGAAAAGACTTCTAAGAACAGATATAAAGTAATTACTAAGGATATATTTTTAAGCAAAATACCTAAGATAAAAAGGTAATATTTAAAAATCTACTCGTGTAAAAACGATATGAAAATATATGTATATATAGGTTTCTACATACAATTCCTCACTGTAAGAATTTGGGACCCCTTGGAGCTAATACCAGATATGAGGTAGGAAATGTTCAAAGTAAGCCTGGAATAATGCATTGTGCCAGAAACTAAGGAAGTGCCCCTCCTCCCCCAAAACTCCCCAAGAACTGAGGTAGAGATGTCAAAAGGACCCAGGAATTCTCTTGTAAGAGATTTTACTTGACAATTTGAATATACAAAAAGTGACAGATTATGACACATTGAATAAAAAAGAATCTAGGGTCCTTAGTAAGAATGAAAGGTCTTTACAGAAGAATATAAACTAGTAAATGTGTAAGAAATGAAAAGTTACAAAATCACAACTTTACAACTATCGATTGAAAATTGATTTAGGAAAGTATCATTAATAAATGCTCAAACTATTGAATGAAAATTTGTTGAGGAACAGGTATTGACATAGCCTCAAATTACCACTATATGGAATATTTATAAATTAATAAAGTGACTAAAAAGTTGATACACTGTAAAGGACATAATATTCTCTATTTGATATACTTGCCAAACCATTTTATTATATATTTTTTAATATAGGTGTGTGTGTGTGTGTGTGTGTGTGTGTGTGTGTATAAATTTGTTTATTTATTTATTTTTTGGTTGGTTCCCTAGTTGGGGATTGAACCCAGGCTGCGGCAGTGAGAGCACTGAAGCCTAGACACTATACCACCAGGAAACTCCCCTAAAACAATTTTAACCTGAATCTAATCATAAGGAAATAATCAGACAAATCCAAATTATGAGATTTATTTTTGTTTTTGTTTTTATAACACTAATCTGGTCTCTTTACAATAGTCAATGTCATGAAAACAAAACAAAAGCAGGAGAATTATCCTTGATTAATTTTAATGTAAACTATACCTCGGTAGAAGAAAATACCTTATTCTTGGAAAGCATTTAGGAGTGAAGAGTCATGATGTCTGCAGTTTATTTTCAAATAGTTCACTAAATGTAAAGATGTATATAGAGAAAGAGAAAGAAAATATGACACAATATTAAGAATCGGAAAATCTAAGTGAATTGGTATAGCAGATGTTTTTTGTACTATTCCTTCAATCTGCCTATAGGTTTGAAATTATTCAAGATAAAATGTTAAAGGGCATGGGATTTTCCAATACTTCAATATTTTGAATCTTTTTTGTAGTAAAAATTAGTTATAGTTTTTTAAAATGCATATATTTTTTAATTGCTAAATGTATTGGGGTGACATTGGTTAGCAAAAATTACATAGGTTCCATGTGTGCAATTCTATACTACATCGTCTATGTGTTGCATTATGTGTTCACCACACAGAGGCAGTTCTCTTTCCATCACCATATATTTGACTCTTTCTCCCTTCTCTCACCCTTTCACCTGTTATTCTCAAGTAACCACTAAACTATTGAATGTGTCCATGAGGTTTTTTTTTTTTTTTTTTTTTTTTTTTTTTTTTTTTTTTTTTTTTTTTTTTTTTTTTTTTTTTTTTTTTTTTTTTTTTTTTTTTTTTTTTTTTTTTTTTTTTTTTTTTTTTTTTTTTTTTTTTTTTTTTTTTTTTTTTTTTT